>CM029657.1:26931870-27159370 GCA_017311315.1 Dendrocalamus latiflorus
TTGGTTCTTGACCACTTTGGTATTTTGACTGCTCTTTGATTTTCGATCATTCATTGATAGTCAATCTCACTAGTTGAAGTTTGGATTGGTTTGACCACTCTGGTTACGATCACTAGTTGATCATTGATCCTTCTGGTCATATTCTGAACTGATATGACCACCTTGGTTTTTGACCATTCACTAGTCGTTGACCTCCCTAGTCATCTTTCAGCTTGGTTTAACCTCTCTGGTTTTTGACCACTTACAGATGGACCACTCTCTGTTAGTGGTTCACACCGGTCAGATTTCAACCAGCTGATTTCCACTCAATTTGATTTGGTTTTCGACCACTCTCTGATCACTGACCAATCAAGTCTAATTTCAACCACTTTGGTTTCTACCACATTGGTTTTTGACCACTCTTTCGTCATTATCCACTCGAGTCGAATTTCGACCATGTTGGCTTTCGACCATGTTATTTTTTTGACTACATTGGTCTTCGATCGCTCACTCTGGTCGTCGACCACTAGAGTCAAATTCCGACCACGTTGATTTCTAACAGGTAGTTGAATTTTGACCACGTAGGGTTTTCGACCATTCATTGGTCTTTCACAACATTGGTTGTTCGACCACTCGTTGGCTTTCAACCACATTGGTTACAACCACGTCGAATTCTGACCACGTTGATTTCTATCTGGTAGTCGAATCCTAACCACATTGATTTTTGACTGGTAGTCGACTTCCGACCACGGTGTCGAATTTCGAGCATGTTGTTTTTCCTACTATTTGCTCTCAGCTCTGTGAATCTGTGATCTTCAAGATGGATTCCTATCCAAATCTTTATAACTTTGTAGCTATCGGAGTAAAGGATAAGTGAATACTAGTGGAGAAATTTTTAAGGCACCATTCACCCCCTCTGTAGCCATCTTCGGTCCTACAGCAACCATAACAGAGGCGCATGATCGCTTAGATTACCATCTGAACTTTGCTGGATAGGAAACAGTTCTTGCAAAATCAGGAAACTTACAACAGACAGATCAACAGATGCGATACTATTGCTACCTCTAAAATATGTTTCTATCTCTAACTAACTGTACAAGAAAACTAGAGATAGAGAAGAATACGTTTCTTTAACTGCCCCCTCAATCACAACTGATCAAGATTGAGATTGCACCAAAACTCATAAAGCCACGCACTGGGAGAGCTTTTCTGAATCCATCTGCAACTTGGTCACCAGAGTGTATAAACCGAATGTCTAGTACCTTCTGTGCTACTCTTTCTGGAAACAAAGTGGTAATCCACTTCTACATGCTTGGTTCTTGAATGAAACATAGGATTAGCAAATAAATACATAGCACCAAGATTGTCACACCACAAACAAGCAGTACTTGCTTGATAGATTCCAAGCTCACCCAACAGTGATTGTAACTAGATAATTTCTACAGTTGCATTTGCTAAGGCCTTGTATTTAGCTTTAATGCTTGATCTCGAAACTATAGCTTGCTTTCATGCACTCCATGAGACAAGGTTTGAAATAAAGAATGATCTGGACAACTTGCCTAATCTACATCGAAAAAAGCACTTATAAGCATTGACATTGATTTATTAATTCTCAATCCGAATGTACAATGTTCTTTAGATATCTCAGTATCCTTTTTACGGCTGACCAATGTTGTGTCATTAGAGCATGCAAATACTGGCATACTTTGTTTACAGAATACGAAATCATTGGATGAGTTAATGTGAGATATTGTAAAATTACAACCATAGTTCAATAGCTTGTAGTGTACAGCGACAGATATTGTGTCGCAGTCTGGTTGGGCGAAAGGCTCCAGTCGCCTAACCATTAGGTGACTGGAGCCTATTTTTGTAAAAAAATTTCCCGCGGGTATATTTATGTAATTTCGAATAAAAAATGGATTATCCGTATAAAAAATTCTTGTTCTTTCTGGCTGCGGCTTGTAGCTTTTGGCTGCAGGTTGTGGCTTTTGGGTTGTTTGTACGAGAGATTACAGAATAACAGAAACTCACGTGCAGTTTTTGTTGATAAAAATGAAGTCAGTAAAGTATGTCCTACAATTAACTAGTAGACCCTATCTTGAAAAAAATACTTCGTTTAAAAGCTAGTTACTGTAGAAAAACCGAAAAGCAGCTTTTAGAAGCTGAAAAGAACAGGGCCTTATACGCCTTGGAGCTGCGCTACTAAAGCAAATGATTAGTTTTTTTTGCATGAGAGTTTGGGTTTTGCTGTGATGTGGGCACTCACCTTGGGACGGCAGACCCATGCTAGTGGACCTTGGGACCAGTCGGCATTGGAATTGCCGGTAAGTTAGATTCCGAAATACTCGGAATTAGCCAGAATGGTTGGTATTGAGTTCGATACATGATTAAAACTTTTGTGTGCCGTTTTAAATGTTGGTACAATATATTCCAACCATTCTAGCTAGCTGGTACCGACACGGAATTGATAACCCTGCTTGAAACTATGGACCTTACAAGGGAGGGGATCCCGTTAATGTATATCATGCCTGGATAAATTAAACAAGTACGTATATACACGCCAGTTCAATCCGTCAAAAACGTTTTCTGCATCCCTAACAATGTCGTGGAAAGTAGCATTAGCTCGATCGTATACCTCGCCTCGTGATCTGAACGTTGATGCGATCGCTGCTATCAGTAGCCACGCTTGAGCTTTGCATGCACTAGACCACAGGCGTCATCAGGATTCTCGAAATGGATATTCAAAGTTAATATAAAATATTATTTAATAGAAAATTAGAGGTTTGTAGTAGCAAAAATCAAAGTATAAATTGTTTGTAGTAGAGATAACATTTCAAATAATTTATAAAATTACAAAACAATTAAGAAAAATTTGTTGAATTGGGTATATAAGATTTAGAATCTGGAAATGGGGATGCACTTGTGCTGTTATTAATGTGCGCGGCCTAACTTGTCGGCCCCGGTAGACCAACCGTCGCCTCATGCTCCATCCTAGGACCCGGACTGTAGGCGATATGGCTAGAGCTGATTTGGCTAAGCCGCGCTTGGTGCTCACCGCCCTCTACTTGTTACCTTGAATTTAAATTTTGCATGAAACTTGGTTTTGGCTAAAAGAATTTTAAATTGTCTATTCACCTACCCCCTCACCTCAGCCTTCTTGAACCTTCAGCTGGGTTGTAGTATTTGAGACAAATTGGAGAGGGGGAGGTGCGGGAGTGCGCTGAAATCTATTAGGGGTATAAATATGAAATATTTAAACCAATTATCAATATATATGCTAAATATATCTACTAAATATAGGGAATTTCGCCCAAAACATTTATATGTTCAGTCGAACACCTATGAACTATATGGGGTCTGCCCCTGCACTAGACACCAACTTGATCAGGGCGATTAAGCTAGCCAACACAAGATAGCAACACATACATAGCAATACTTCACCAACGTATGCCAACTCTCGGTTTCAGCTAGCAGAGCTTGCTGCTGGTCGGAGATGAAGAGAGGACTGTGGCGAACTATGTCATTACTGAGGGGTAATAATACTAGTCAACGAATTATTATTTGTTTGTTTGGTAGAACACCGATCCAATAAATAATAAACCCATCAAAGTGGTTGCAACAGAATAATAATTATAGACTACGCACTTTATTATTACAACTCCAAGCCACGTAGGGCTTAGGGTTTTGGGCACATAATTAGCTCGATAATATTACAATAGTAACTATTCTCCACTATTAATTATATAGGGTACTTCAAATAAAAGAAAAGTATATAATTTAGTACCCATCCGACCTCAAATGATGAACTACAAGTCGTCTAATCCTCCTAGCTATTGTATATGGCCTCCACCTTGCCGAACTCCCAATCAGTGTCAACCTCGTACCCCGGGTGCCTTTATTTTCCACCCCACCCTCGTTAATTCCCATGTATAACCCGGCTGAATATGGCAAGTTTTTAAATAATGATACATATTTATCCTTATTTTTTTCAAGTTCTTACTTGATCTTTTCTTTGAAATCTATTTTATTATTTTGGCAAGTATTTAGTGTCTAAAATTATTCTAACAATAATTCTAGAGGAGAGAAAGCCTCCAATTGGTTCCTGTAGACTCTTATCCAAGAGACTAACATGAATTCATGATTTATTAAAGTACTGTGCAGACTTGCATCACTTTACCCATAGCTATTATGAATTCTTATGGAATTTCTCATTTCCTTATATGTGATCCCAAATTCAGAATACAGAATGTTTCCTCAACTTTCATGACTATATCTCCATCCAACTATAAAATAGTCATTGGTCGAACGGGTCTAAATACTCAACACTCCACCGTGCTAATATATATGCCTTGGATCTCTCACTTCCTGGCTTTATACTGGTTGTAAGTTCCTCCCTTGGTCTATACTACTTACCTATTATGGAGATAATAATAACAGAAGAGAGTAACTTGTTCTCTCCCATCTGAGATGAGAAATATGGTTGATACTATTTTACGTCTCATTCCAGAATGAAGATTGTTTCTAGTCCTTAGAGGGTCTCACCTCCCCTTGAATCCCTTCTAGAGCACCTTCTACCCTCCTTTACTATTTACCTTTGCAAGTCAATGTTCCTTTAGTGGTTTTGCTCTCTTACTCTCTTATCATGTTTCCTTTCTTCCAATCATTCTATTTTTCTTTTTAGATGTTAATTTGATGCAAAGTGATCATAGAAAATAATTGTAGCAAAGTAATAAATCATGTACCACAGCATGCTTAAAAAACCTACCCTACTTGCTTGGATGTAGGGTATTTGTGTCAGTGGTGGTCTGACTAATTTCTTCCCCTCAGACCTGTTCTTCCCATTATTATTTGAGGTCAAAATAATTATTTAGGATTTATTTTATTACATTCCAAATGAAGAAACAACCCTTTAGTCCCCTTTTTCGCCTCCTCTCTCCTGACTCCGCGGCTGGCCTCGGCTCTACTAGCCAGAGCACCACCGATGATGCCTCGTGTGTCACCCGTAGTGCACCGCCTATCCTCCCCTTGACTTCCCCCTCCTGGCGTCACCGGTGTTCCTGGTTTCGCCTATTCTTCTTGTCCCTTCTCCCTCATTCACGGAATTAAATCCAGCCGCACCATGGTGATTCGGGGCTCGGCTTCATCGGATCCAGTCCTAAGGTATGTTCTCTTGGTGTCTTTCCTACTAGATCCGCCGTTGGTCTCCCGCAGCCCCGCCAGTCCTCATTGGTGCTCCACATCTTGCTAGGGCTTTTCTGCCCTGCCGACACCATTCACCTAGTGGTTGTTCACCAGCGCCTCTATCCCTCATTGCTTTGCACCTCGGTGGAGCTAAAGCTCCACTAGTGTCTTGCTTCTCCACGGTTCTTCGCTTTCGTCGATTCTACGCATCACGATGGCTGTATGCAACTGACGCATGGCGTCTTGGCGGCCACATGCCACCGACACCATGCTCTGGTACATCATTGGCCTAGTCCATCAGCTACTCTTCTCCAATGCCTTGCGTACCAGTGGCTATATGCCATCGACGCCATATGCCCTGGGTTCTTCGACTTCCCAATTCAACCTTCTCCCCTACTCCTACATTACCGCATTTCATTCTAGTTTGGTATTGTTGTTGTTCATTTTGTTTTCAGCTAATTGTGGAATGTGGATGTATCTGTGGTGTATTGTATGGTGAGCAATCATGGTGCTTGGGGGTTTGGTGCTTGCGCGTGAGAAACCATGTGGGTTCTTGGGGTCTTTGCATGCATCAGGGAGCAATGGCAAGGGTCTTGGGAGCTCATGGATGGCCACCCAAGCCTTCCTCTCCAATACCATGAGCTGGAGGCGGTGCTCTGTCGTGGCTCTATTGTTCGAGTTCTCAAACTTCTAGAGCTTGCAAAATGGAATGATTGGGGCTTTTGGGTTACCTTGCTAGCGTTGTCGGACTTGATTTGGGTTAGTTTGGTGGTGTACTCTATTCTCAAGTGGTTGCGCCTTCCTGAAGTGGCAAGTGCTTGTTGTGGCGGCGGGTTGTGGTCGTCGTCCTCTTGTCATGGTCCTCTCCTCCTCTGGTTGCCTTCGGTCTTGGCTTCTTCTCTTGACTCTCCCTCTCGGCTAGGTTTGTGGTTTTTGTGGGGTGGTTTAAATGGGTGAACTTCCCTCTCTTGGGTTGTTGGTTTGCTAGTGTGGTTGTATTGTGGTGTAGTGCTTTAGTGTGGCAGCAGCTACCTGTGGTGGTTTTGTGGAGGTGATGAGCAATGGCCAGCTTTCTTGTCTGGTGTGGTTTGCAGCTTGCCTCACTGGTGGCTGTGGTCGGTGGCTTTGTTTCTTCCTCCCCTTCCTCTCTTTATTGGCTCTACTTCACACTCCTAGGTGTGTTTCGGTTGAGACCCGTGGCATAAGACATGTCTTGTTCATGGATAAAGAAATGGTGACTCACCTTGAGGGAAAGGTAAAATGGTAAAGATAAGAATGGGAATTACTCCCGGATGATGAAACTCAATTAGCACGAGAGGTGTCTATTGGCCCTGGAAAGTCTGGTATCTCGATGAGCGATTGCCCTTATGCAATTTTGTTTAAAACATGGTTCTGACGGTAATTAATTTATTACATTTACTTCCTTTAGCTATTCTAGTTGTGGTTTGAGTCACTTATAGGTGTCTTCAATGGGGTTGGCTGTGAAGAAATTTAAGTTTGTTGCTTTGCTTTTAGATATTCAATTATGTTTTTTTATAATTATAGCTCTATAACTACTGGAGTGAAGAATTTATGAATATTTGGTGGAAAATTTCTAAGACACCATTTGCCCCTCTATTGCCATTACCAGTCCTACAGATTTACATGAAATTTTGAAATGTGAAAACTAGAAATTAGAGTTTGGTGGGAGTGGTTGCTACCCAGGAGTTTTTTGCAATTGGCTTCTGACTTCTTACTTTTGACTTTTTCTAGCAATATAGCTTTTTTAGGCTTTTTTGCCTTTTCTATTTTCTCTTATTCCTTTTCATTGTTCGTAATGATATAATTTTTTTATTTTTATATTTAATTACGCTAAAAAGGTTACCAATAGCTACAATATATTTTAAACCACTATAGTAGAAAATAAGCTATCGTTACTATTATAAAAAACGAGTTGGTGGTTATACGTCTATTCCCCCCAACCGCTCTATTCACTCAATTTCTCACCATTTTTCACTTTCTAATCGATAAGAGTAACTCTCTTTTATAGCACAATTCTCTATATATTCAATGAGTTCCGTTGCAACGCACGGATACATAACTAGTAAGTTAAAACTTTTAAATCCAAATGAGCACTACCAAACCGTATAACGTAACTGATGATGTGAAGTCTGCAATGTGCAAACCGACAAGTTTGACTTGGAACCGCCTAACTGATGATGTCATACTGAACAGAGGTCAACACAAGTCAGAAGTTGAACTTTCGTGTCATTTGAGGCGAGCCAGTCGATCTGCGCGCCGGCCAGGTTTTGCAGCCATGCACACGCACGTATATACATCGAGATCACCATTCGCAGACTTCACAACGAAGCTTTCTAAATTAAGAATTTCAGTCGAACATTCAATGAAGCTTCTGTTATCTTTTAAAATTAATCAACGAAGATGTCAATTAATTCAACCCGACCACCTTCCGGTGAACAACTGAACATGCATCCGATCTGCAAGTTCGCGTCGGTACGTTCCGCAAGTTTTGTGCCAGCGATGACCATCGATGACGTACTTGGTCGTATTCAGATTAGAATTTCTACGGTCTGCTTTGCTCCTGGTTTAAATCTATATACATAAAAATAATTGGTGCGATTCAAAGTCTCTTCTTCTTCGTTTTGAGGGTTAAAAAAATCTTATAACAATCCTAAAAAAGTCTAAAAATTGTTATATTAATCGAGATAAAAGAGAAGTATCTTGACCACTTATTTTGATAGGACTAGATTATAACGATGCAGATTAATCATACATGTATATTAAAGTCGTATAGCAAATAAAATTATATTTTAATTATGGACAGTAGAGTTGTATACCAAAGGCAATTATATTATAATATCTAGCTATGCAATTGCGGGAAAATGCGCTAGTTAAGAATAATCTTCAGTCGTCCGCTCCTGAAACTTGGTCGTTAACGAAATTACGTCCGTCAGTACAGGACATCCAATTGGTGTGCAAATGAATGTTTAAGTTAATTACATAAGCTACTAGCGCCAGTTTTAATCCGTCAAAAACGTTTTGTGCATCCGCGGCAATGTCGTGGAAATAGTCACTCGTCGGAACAATGAGATCGATCAAACGCGGTTATAAATACCGTCGATCCTTCAGCTTGGCATGCACCGCAGCAACCTAACTCAGTTCGGCTCGTCGCGGCGTCCCTGCATGCCGACGTCGCGGCGGCTCGCCGACTGGGAGCTGATGGCCGTCAGCAACCGGCGCCGGCGACACAGGCTCAGTCGTCGCCTCCGCTGGTGTCCGTCAGCAAGGCATTGCCCGGGCATTCTGACTGCACGCACGACCAAAACACGCCCCCCAGTGGTCCCTGCCCTCCTCCTCCTAGAGCGCCATAATTAACTACGTACACTACTACATGCTGACATGCATGAGGCCAAACCTTGGAGCTGGAGTTGAATAGCGATAATAAAGATTGATTTGTTCATTGGTTGTATTAAATAAAATACGCTTGAGTTGCATCGATCATTTCTGTTTCTCAGGAGTTAATTTGTCATAGGAGCTAGGATGAGTACATGCATGCTGATATGCAGAACAGCTAGTTGTTGACACTAGTATATACTTGTCCGCCGAGGCGCCGTTGTTTCAGAATAATAAAGATCTTCAGCTGTTTATTTCTTCATTAATTATTTGATTCTTTATCTGTCTGTGGATCACCGATGGTTTTGTGCACTATAACAGCGCCTGAAGGTGTATTAGTTCCAGGGGGTTGAATCCTGCAATGGGTTGAGAACCTAATTAATTGATTGAAATATGTTAATGGATCAAGTTGTAGTGTACTCCTTCCGTTCTTTTTACAAGGTGTATTTTGACTAAGCACACAGTAATCTACCAGGTTATAATTAAGACACAACAGAATGGCAACTACAAATACCTGTGTTATCACGAGTTGATTTACCTCACGAATAAGAGAGTGTGCAATTAGTGCAAAATGTTGGAGACATAGCGAGGAGGAGATCAAGGAAGGCAAAAGAGAGAAAACATCATTTCAGAAGCAGATTAATTAGGTCAAACTATCTCCAATAAGTGCATATGCAAATTAACCAATGAAGGTAAACATTTGGTGCACGTATAGATGATCGTTACAATTTTCGCAGCTTCGTGATTCAAAGCATTAAATATTGTATTTGTTCCTTGTACTCTTGATTTAATAAGCTCAATTTTATAAGATCGTAGGTTAAATAAATAAGAAGTAGAATGGAAACATCAGTAACAAATGAAAAATGAAGAAATCAAAGTATTTTTTACACTTCTTGCATGCCTCAATACTTACCAGGTGTTTCCATGAAACTTCATGTATCATTCGCAACTTCAGTTCAAAATTTTGAACACGTACGCCTGTAAGTTCCATGAATTTCACTTTAAGTCTCACTGAAATTACCAACCGGCCTTTTTTCTTGCTTGCGCAAAACTCGTTCACTGAACAACTAAACTTCTCCAAGATTCTGAAGAATCACAAAGATGCTACAACCCCACGTCCTACCTGGGTAGTTTCTACAGTTACGTGATAAATAAATCACAAAGATTGATTGTTCATTGGTTGTATACGCTAGAATTGCATCCATTAACATGCACGCACGTGCGTGCATAGTTGAATGGTGATCATTTCTGTTTATTTTTCATTAATTATTTGATTCTTTATCTGTCTGTGGATCATCGATGATTTTGTGCACTACAACATCGGCTGAGGGTGTATTAGAGCAAGTACAACAATGATCTTATAGCCAAGCTAGTCAGCATTTTTGCTGATGTGGAGGAGAGAAGAGAGGAGAGCTTGGCTCTCATGCAAGCAACAAGCTGCACACAGGAGCCTATGCAGTGGTGGGTCCAGATAATAAATGTATGTGAGGAGAGTAGGAAAGAGAATGTGAGACATGGTACCATATAATAATAAAAAAATCTTTTGTAGACAAATAGAAGACAGATTATTGTATAACTTGGCTCTTATAACTTGACTTATAGCCAAACACTTGCTCTTAGACCAGTCTCAGAGCAGGTACAATAAAGCTTAGTCAGCAGGCTATAACAAATATAATATCAACCAAATCTTACGTGACAGAGAGAGAAAGGAAGAGAGAGAGAAGGAAGCTGGCTACTAAATTACAGCTAGCTATAGCACGTAAAAATATGCATTTCACTCTCTTACACGTGGGGCCAAATAGTTGTTGTAATAGCTACCTTATTGTATGAACTATTTTTTTGAAGGCTATAGATGAAATGGACAAGTGTTATAGCCACTAATTGGCTATACTATTGTACTTGCTCTCAGTGGAGATTTCATGTCCCAGTTTCCAACACACCCATATTTTGGAAACAGTGCAGAAGAGTTTCATCCCCATGAAACTCTCTCTACTCCCATGAAACTTT
Organism: Dendrocalamus latiflorus; assembly: GCA_017311315.1. Lineage (NCBI taxonomy): Eukaryota > Viridiplantae > Streptophyta > Magnoliopsida > Poales > Poaceae > Dendrocalamus > Dendrocalamus latiflorus. The sequence continues at coordinate 26,942,431 of CM029657.1, forward strand.
AATCATCTCGCTTCATCAATACAGTGCCATGTCAGCGTATTTAATACCCATGAAACTCCATGAAACCTCCACTGAGACTGGCCTTAGTTCCGGGGGTTGAATACTGCAATGGGTTGAGAACCTAATTGATTGAAATAAGTTAATGGATCAAGTTGCAGTGTAGTCCTTCCGTTCTTTTACAAGGTGTATTTTGACTAGGCACACAGTGATCAACCAGGTTATAATTAAGACCCAACATAATGGTAACTACAAATACCCGTGTTATCACGAGTTAATTTACCTCACGAAGAAGATATGTAAAATTAGTGCAAAATGTTGGAGACATAGCGAGGAAGACAAAATAGAGAACATCGTTTGAGAAGCAGATTAATTAACAGATTAATTAGGTCAGAACTAGCTCAAATAAGTGCATCTGTAAATTAACCAATGAAGGTAAACCTTTGGTGCACGTATAGATGATCGTTTCCAATTTAGCAGCTTCGTGATTCAAAGCATTAAATATTGTATTTGTTAATTGTACTATTGATTTAATTAAGCTCAATTTTATACGATCGTAGGTTAAATAAATAAGAAGTAGAATGGAAACATCAGTAACAAATGAAAAGTGAAGCAATCCAAGTATTTCTTACACTTCTTGCATGCCTCAATACTTGCCAGGTGTTTCCATGAACCTTCATGTATCATTCGCAACTTCAGTCCAAAATTTTGAACACGTACGCCTGTAAGTTCCATGAATTTCACTATAAGTTTCACTGAAATCTCCAACCGGCCTTTTTTCTTGCTTGCGAAAAACTCGTTCAAACAATTGAACTTGTCCAAGATTCTGAAGACATTGCTGGCTACAACCCCACGTCCTACGTGGGTAGTTACAACCGTATATACGACGTTAATTTGCGTGTGGAATGTTGGAGCATTCTTTCTTTAATTCGTTTGATGCGACTCATGCAGTTCAGATGTGATGCATATATGCTAGCTTATTACCATTTCCAAGTCATAAACTGTCTTGTCTCCGTTGACTGCAAGTTAAGCTAGCTATAGCTAAGTACGTAGCTTAACACGTTGGTTCATTAATTCCTGATCCCGACCGATCGGTCTCGGTACTAGCTCTCCCGTGCAGTACGTGTCAGACGAGAAAGGCTATCGTTTACCCGTACGTGCTTGCGTACCACATGATGTAATCAGCATTCAGCAATCCCGGTCTTTCCCAGTTAAGCATGAAGTACATGTTACATGTTTGTACGTACCTACTACCTAGCCAGCTGGCCTGCAAGGTCTTGCTCAAAGAGTGTGACGAGTGGAACGAGATCACGTTTAGCTTTCAGTCCTCAATCTATACATACTTGTTGAGAACGATGAAATTAAACAATCAGATGGATCGCCGAGTCTTTTGAATTCTTCTTTTGCATCCGTCAAGAACGTCGTATATACGTGCAAAAAACCTTGAATCTTCCTAGTGATTCTCAGCTTCGCTCGCACGATAGCTAGCTCGTGCATGTACGCATGCAGATGCAGGCTACCAGCTCTAACTGACTCATAGCTTAACCTTCTATCTGTACCTTTTAGTTTATAACTGAAATTGCACTGTAACAGCCATTAGCTTTTTCTAAAACATAAGAAAAATAAAACAATTGCTATATCGTTAAAGGTAATCCAAAGGAATAAGGGAAAAACAGAAAAGGCAAAAAACCAAAAAAGCCAAATAAATCAAAATTACAAGCTGACACGTTTCAAATAGCTTCTAGCTTAAATAAATTGAAAGCCAAAATAAACCGAACCTGAAGTCGTTTGGAACACGGCCTTACGGAACCCCATGTGTTGAACCCAATGCAACCATATACGCGTGCCGGCAATGGAAAAAGCAGCGTCGGAGTGATCTCTCTGGCCATGATCATGGTCATCTTCGTGACGCTCCACTAAGTGTAGCACCCTGAAAAATAGGAACCATCTCTATCTCTATATCTCTCTCCCATCTTCTATCTCCTCTTTCTCATCTATTTCTCAATCTCTCTCTTTCCCTTGTTCAAGCCTGCACGGGGATTTGCTTGGCGGCAGCGAGCGGCACCGGTGACAGCGGAGGCAATGGCACAGTCGGCCATGGCAGCACGGCACGCAGGTGGCACCGGCTGAGTGGCTGCGGGCGGCTCGGCCAGGCGGAGGTGCAGGCTGGGAGATGGCGTAGGTCGATGACGTGTAGGCTGGGGCGGTGCGGCTGGCGCAGGCAGGTGGCAGTGCGACCGGCAGGCGATGCATTGGCGGCGGAGGCGCAGCTAAGGCGGGTGGTGCATGGCGGAGGCGTCGGCTGGCAGTGGCGGCTGCGGCTGATGCAGGCAGCGTGGCCATGCAGCCAACGGCAGCCGGCAGGAGGCGCGACTGCATGGCCGCGTGGTGTGCGAGACCGCGTGGCTTGGGCGGCATGGCGCGCACGACGACGGTGGCGGCTGGAGTGGCCAACAGCTGACTTTCACGGCCACGCATTGCGGTTGGCCCGGTGCGTTTTAAGAAATCATGCAGTGGGTTGTGGTTCGCATGACCGAACAGCGAAGCGCGTGGCCGAATAGTGATGCACACTATGAAGGCTTAGTGAACGCAAAATTTTTCGGCCAAATACACTTCCGTCTGTCTTTCCACAAGATTGTCCTAGCCCTGATCTGATTCGTCTCTGTTTCACCTTGTAGGTTCGCACGCGGCCTTGGAGGAAGCGTTCGGGCAGTTGCGCACTTGTGATTCTTCGAGTAGTGAGTCCGCCGAGCGTGTTCAAGACAAATACCTCGCGGCAGTAACCTCTCCGTTCCACATTTCATATCTTCCATGATTATTTGTTAACATTTCACATCTTCCATGATTATTTGTTACCATTGCTATTGAGTATAGTTATCATATTACTAAAGTTATCTAGTTTTTATCATATTACTAAAGTTTACCTGGTTATTATCATATTACTTAAGTTTACCTGGTTATTATCATATCACTAAAGTTACCTAGTTATTATCATATCACTAAAGTTACCTAGTTATTATCATATCACTAAAGTTTATCTAGTTATTATCATATCATTAAAGTTGCCTAGTTATTATCATATCACTAAAACTTACCAAGTTATTATTATATTACTCATGCTTTCCTGGTTATTATCATATCACTAAAGTTTACTTGGTTATTATCATATCACTCATGTTTGCCTGGTTATTAACATATTACTAATGTTTATCTGGTTGTTATCATATTACTAATGCTTGTCTGGCTATAAACTTCTAATATTGTATTCAAACTATGATGTTCTAAGTTATGTTGTTTCACATGCGTCCATAGGTAACCAGGCGTACGTCCCAAATTTGTTGTTGTCGTTCAGGTTTGAATAAACTAGCCAGGTCGTTAATTAGCTCGCGCGGGCTCATGAAAACAGATGATTCGGTTTGTTCAATTTGTTTGTACGAAAATTGATCGTAGCGATGACCGGCAATAGCTAGAGCGGTCCTATCAGTGTATTTTTATGGGTGTATACGGTGAATAAATCAGCTCGGATGAAGTAACTTGTCTTGTATGCTATGATCAAGTGTGTTTTTACCAAGTCAGTAATTCATTCCTTGTCGATCGGTCCTGCTTACGTGCTGAAACACCCAAAAATTTCAGATGTTCAAAATTATGAAAATTTTAAAACTTTTTATTGCATATTGTTGACATTTAAATTTTTGCTGAAATCATGTTTGGGGTTTTCTAAGTTTCGTGCTATGCAAATTAATAATCAAGAATAATCCCAAGTGTAAATAATGATCATATAAATAAAAGAATGGAAAGCGACATATCGGATCATGAATTCAAAAGACCAAAATCTTGAATTCAAATTCAAGACAATGAATAAAACCAAAAATTTCTTCTTTTAATTCAATTAGCATACAAAACCCAAGGTTGGATATTCAAAATATGTATACAATTCAGAACAAAATAATATATAAAAGTGAAAGTAGAGGAATGTTGGATTTCGTATCTATATATTTGAACCAAGATTTGAATTGAAAATCCAAAAATTGTATACAAAATTTGAGCAAAAATCCAAACTCTGATTTTGCTCCCTTTCTCCTCCTTTTCCCTCTCTCTTGCATGTGGGCCGGCTCCTTCCCTGCCAGCGCCTTGCTACCGCAGCGCTTTTCCTCGGCTGCACCCCCTTGCGACCGTTGGGTTTAAGCACACCTCACCGCCCCATGCCTTGCTGCGGTCAGCACATTGCTGTCTGTTCCACCCCACGCTCTATTGTGGTTGTTATGAATAGCGCTTGTATTCAATATGAGGCCAATGGGCCGGTATATATACACAAAGTACAGGTGGTAAATATGCAAAGAACCCCTCATAACAATGGGGAATAACAAACTATACATATATCTCTAACATCCCCCTCAAACTCATGGTGGATCAACAACACTGAGTTTGGAGAGGTAGAAGCTGTGCTGTGGTCGAGTCTAGGCCTTCGTGAAGAAATCCGCTATTTGAAGCTCCGAAGGCACATACTGAAGAGTAATCACCTGATCATGCACACAAGACCTCATGAAAGAAGCATCAACACCAATATGCTTGGTGAGCTCATGCTTCACAGGATCACGAGCAATACTGATAGCACATGTACTGTCTGACAAGAGAGGGGTCGGTGTAGTGACAGAAACACCAAAATCCTCAAGTAACCACCGTAGCCAAGTAATCTCTGCTGTCAAGAGAGCCATGGCTCGCAACTCAGCCTCTGCACTCGAACGGGACACTGCAGTCTGTTTCTTCGTCTTCCAGGCAATAAGAGAACCCCCAAGAAAAGCACAGTAAGCAGAGATAGACCGGCGATCAGAGGGATCGCTGGCCCAAGTAGCATCCGAATAGGCCTGAAGCTGTAACGAGCTGGAACGTGGAAAGAAGAGACGGCGAGAGATAGTCCCGCGAAGGTATCGCAGAACTCGAAGAAGGTGGCTGTAGTGGACCTGAGTGGGAGCTGAAACAAACTGACTCAGAATATGAACTGGATAAGTGATATCCGGACGAGTAACAGCAAGGTAGACAAGACTCCCAACAAGATGACGATAGCGAGTCGGATCAGAAAGAGGCTCGCCATCAGAGAGTCGGAGATGAACATTGAGCTCCATGGGAGTCTCAACAGTACGCTGATCAGTGAGAGAGGCGCGATCAAGAAGATCCTGAATATATTTCTCTTGGGACATAAAGAAACCATCTGGAGTGGAAGTAACCTCAATCCCAAGGAAGTAACGAAGAGGACCAAGATCCGACATAAGGAACTGCTCACTAAGACGAGCCTTGACAAAGGCAATGTACTCAGAATCATCTCCCGTAATGATCATATCATCAACATACAGAAGAAGAAGAGTCCGACCACGAGACGAAGTGTGGACAAAGAGCGCAGGATCATGATCACTAGCTGAAAAGCCAGCAGCAGTGACCACAGAGGAGAAGCGCTCAAACCAAGCACGAGGGGCTTGCTTAAGGCCATAGAGAGAGCGACGAAGGCGACATACCATGCCCTCAGGAACAGAATACCCGGGTGGCGGATGCATGTAGACCTCCTCACGCAACTCGCCATTAAGAAAGGCATTCTTGACATCAAGCTGAGAAACAGACCAGTGGCGAACAGACGCCACCGAAAGAAGAGTGCGAATAGTGGTCATGTGGGCCACAGGAGCAAAACTCTCGTCGTAGTCAACACCATGCTCCTGCTGGAAGCCACGAGCAACAAGACGCGCCTTATAGCGCTCAAGAGAGCCATCAGAGCGAGTCTTAATCTTATAGACCCACTTACACGTGATGGGATGAGAATGAGATGGAAAAGGAACAAGATCCCAAGTACCAGTACGCTCGAGGGCAGCAATCTCCTCGGCCATGGCAAGCTGCCACTCAGGATGAGTAACAGCATCCCGGTAGGAGACAGGCTCACGAGTAGCTGCGCCAGCAAAGGCAAAACGGGCAGGAAGCCGAATCGACTGGCGATCGCGGAGAGCGTAGCGAGGAGAAGATGACCCATCAGGGGAAGATGGAGCATCAGAAGAAGATGGAACATCAGGAGAAGATGGCTCATCTGGAAGATCCTCAATAAGGGGAAAAAGTACTGTAGTGGGAGGAGCCTGGGGAGTCGTAGGAGACGACACAGGCGGCGACAACGGCGGAGAGGCCACAGGGGGAATATGTGGAGACTCAGTGGGACAGGTGGACGAGGGCAAAACAGATATAGGTGTATCTGGAAAGGTCAAGAAAGACAGAGACTCCACAGAGGAAGCCGAAGGAGAGGCAGGACGTGGGTAGAATGGATGAGACTCGTCGAAAGTCACATCCCGAGAAACCCGCATCCGACGACCAACAGGATCCCAGCACCGATAGCCCTTGTGCTCGGCACTGTATCCCAGAAAGACACACTCAACAGACTGAGCAGTCAGTTTGGTGCGTTCTCGAGGGGCGAGGAGAACGTAGCAAACGCAGCCAAACAGATGAAGGGCAGAGTAGTCAGGAAGACGACCACAGAGACGCTCAACAGGGATCGCACCCTGAAGAGCAGAAGAGGGCTGGATGTTGACGAGATAGGTGGCAGTGGAAACAGCCTCGGCCCAAAAGTGAGGTGGAATAGAGGCAGCGATCATCAGAGCACGAGCAGTCTCAAGGAGGTGACGATGCTTGCGCTCAGCGACACCATTCTGAGCATGAGCACCAGGACAAGAGAACTGAGCGAGAGTGCCCTGCTCAGCAAGGAAGCTGCGCAAGTGACGAGAGAGGTACTCGCCAGCAGAATCAGCGCGAAAGACACGAATAGGAGTGGAGAACTGTGTGTGAATCATAGTGGCAAATTGCAAGGCCTCACTACGAGAAGACATGAAATATATCCAAGTGTGACGAGAGAAATCATCTATAAATATGATATAATATCGATGACCCCCTTTCGAAACGAAGGGAGCCGGACCCCAAACATCTGAATGAACAAGATCAAAAGGGCGCTGAGACACAGACTCACTATGAGGATAAGAAAGCTGAATCTGTTTACCTAACTTACAGCCCTGACAATCTAAAGACACGTCTCCTGAGACAGACCCCAGAAGACCACGACGAACTAAGGACGACAGACGGGATCCACACAGATGGGCAAGACGGTGATGCCACTGCTGGAAAGAGCCGGTAGACGAAGTGGCAGAAGCGGAGAGACTGGCGGCGATGGTGGCAGCGGAAGGAAGGTGAAGCCAGTCAAGCTCCCAGAGACGCTGTGAGTCATGGCGCCGAGGGCCAGAACCAACCAGAGCTCCCGTGTGGCGATCCTGAACACAACAAGAGTCAGAGTCGAGAATGACCCGATAACCAAGGTCAGTAATCTGCCCGGCAGAAAGAAGCTGCATGGTAAGGCGAGGAACATGAGCAACAGAAGGAACATGAAAGGATGAGTTGCTAAGAGATCCTCGACCAGAGACAGAAAGAGATGTACCATCAGCAGTAAGAAGGGCTCAGGAATAGATTAAGGAGAATCAAGAGGTGTAATAAAAGACAGAGTGGAAGGATCAGGAGTCATGTGAAAAGATGCTCCAGAATCAAGAATCCACGGGGAGGTACCTGACTGTGTAGGGGGTGGTTTCTTAGTGCCCGAAGAGTCAGTAGTAGAACCTGCAGAACCTGTCGAGGGAGAACCTGAAGCGGCAAGCAGGCGTCGAAGTCTGGCTATCTCCTGCTCGGTGAGAGAAGCTGCTGAAGAAGTCGATGCAGACGTCGTCGTAGAAGCACTAGTGCCAGTAGAAGAACGGCGTGAAAGATGCCGCTTCTTCTTATAGCACTGGGACTCAATGTGGCCGACCTTGTCACAGTAGGAACAGTGAGGACGGCCATCTCCAGACGGAGGACGGCCACCACCACCTGTGGTAGCCGCTGGAGGAGGCAGTGTAGCAGGCGGACGAGCGGCGAGCACAAAGGGGAGTGGCATCAGACCAGCACCACTCAGACGAGTCTCCTCCTCGCGTATCTCGGTAAGAGCCTCCAGGAGAGTGACACGAGGGTGGCGTGCAAGGAGCTGGGCACGCCTTTGCTCGAACTCAGGACGAAGGCGAGTAAGGAACTCGTAAACCCGCTGAAACTCCAGGTCAGCACGTACATCCAGGCAGCACGGACAGGTACGACAGCCAGCAGTGCGAAGTGAGTCCAACTGACGCCAGACAGCAGAACTCTGAGCGTAAAAAGCGTCAACAGTAGCATTACCCTGCTGAAGAGAGTGCTCCTGGCGGACCACGGACAGGTACAGGGCATCACCAGAGGGCCCGTAGCGCTGACGAAGATGAGTCCACATCTGGAAAGCCGAAGGGAGTCCCACAACCTCAGAAGAAAACTGAGGCTGGACACTGGCGATGAAGACAGCAGCAGCCCAAGCGTCGTCATCGTACCACTGAGTGTAGACGGTCAGACGATCCTTGTAGGAATCCAGAGCCTCCTGGTAGGCAGAGGAAGCTTCATCATCAGCAAGGCGAGCGGCCTCAGCAGCAGCCTTATCGGCTGTCGGGGGCAATGCAACAGGCGTAGGCTCCGTCGGAGGAATAGGGCAAGGCGGGCAGGTGACATCGCCAGAGAGGACGCCCCAGAGACCAAGACCACGCATATGGATGCGCATGTGAGACACGAAGTCGGTGTAATTAACACCATCAAAAATCACCGGGCAGCGAGGGAGGGAAACGGTGCCCATTGGTAGGCGGCGCTGGACGGCGCGGTGACCAAGGCAACGAAGTCTAACAGGCGGCGCTGGACGGCGCGGCGGTTAGAACGACGTTTTTTTTCTTTTTCTTTTTCTTTTCCCCGGTCGGTTTACAAACCGACCGAGTCGTGCGCCACTTCGCCGAACGGGAGCGGGAGCAACGGCGGAGACAGGGGCGGCACCGGTGACGGCGAAGGCGGCACCGGCGACGCCGGAGTCGGTGGAGGCGGCAACGGCGGCCCAGACGGCGACTTCGGGCGGACTTCAACGAAGCGGCGGGGAGCACCGGCGACGGGGCGACGGCGCCGAGGCGACCCCGGGCGGTGCGGCGGCTTGACCAGATCGATTCGGATCTGGGCGGCGGCGGTCCAATCCGGGGGAGTCGGCGGGGCCGACGGCGGCGGGCTCGAGCGGGCGGGCTCGGGCGGAGTCGGGCGGGGCCGACGGGGACAGGGGCTCGAGCGAGCAGGCTCGGGCGGAGCCAACGGCGGCGGCGGCGGCGAGGCGACAAGCGAAGCGACGGGAAAACCCTAGGTACGCTCTGATACCATGTTATGAATAGCGCTTGTATTCAATATGAGGCCAATGGACCGGTATATATACACAAAGTACAGGTGGTAAATATGCAAAGAACCCCTCATAACAATGGGGAATAACAAACTATACATATATCTCTAACAGTGGTTAGCCGAGTCACCTCCATCTGCTTGGACCGGAGGGCGTAGGCATGCCGCCTGGACCACGACCCCTGCTCAATGCCCATCACTCACCGTTAGCCGCAGCACCCGCCTGGCCACCCCGTTGGGTCGCTATTTCTCTCTGAGCGCGTCACCTCCATCAGCCACAGTGCACGCACACTTGCCTCCGTCGCGTTTCCGCATCGGCTCACACATGCATGACCTCTCCCCTCTTCCTTTCCTCCCTTTCTCCTGCCTTTCTTCCTGGCGCCTATTAGCGCCGTGCACCTCGCCCACGCCGTGCCGGACCACAGCCCATGCACCCTCTGCGCTCCCGCGTCACATGGCCCTGCGTGCCACAGCGCCGCACTGGAGCCATGCTGGCCGTGCACCTGCCCGTGCATCATGCCATGCCGCCCGACAGCCGTGCCATGCTCCTGACCACTGTCCTGTGCCACGCCTTGTGATGCCCATGCCCTGCCGACTGTCCCATCACCCGAACCATGCGGTGTCATGGCCACGCCACCGCCCATCCCACGAACTGCACCGTGGTCACTGGCAATAGTGCGCCATGGTGCCTCCTCCACTGCTACAAATAGCTCCGTGAGCTCATCCCCAGCTTCCAGGGCCTTCTCCCCCTCCTCCCCCTCCAAACCAAGCTCAACCCAAGTCATGCCTGCCATGCGCCGGCCATGGCTTTTCACGGTGTTCCGGCTGCTCCTCTCATCCTCTCGCAAAAGTACTTGCGTCACGTTATGCCCCATGCTTCTACTTGCTTTCCCCTCTATTGATTTTGGTCAAGGATCACTATAATTTGCTACTCGACGTTCTTCTCCATGACCGGCTGCTGTCGCCTCCACCTCGGCCATTTCCTCCAGAAGGCACTCCGGCTCGATTCCTTTCTTTGGAAGTGACACCAATGCGTCCCCTACATTCCCCAAGTACATGTATTTATTATTTGGTTCTAGGTTTAGGATCAGTATTTGGGTGCATATATTTTGTATTAAGAATTGTTTGGATTAATTGTGCCAATTGATGGCTTTATGTATCGTGCAATGCTACGTGACGGTTTGCTTGTTTGTGTTGGTTGCAGGACTTTGGAGCTAGGTCATGGGAGGCGTAGGAGGATCGGGACTAGGCACAGGGTAGTGCTGAGGTCCAGAACGGTCAGGGAGACGCTGAAGATGACCAATGCTTGCGGGTTGGTTGCAAGCTGGGACGATGAGGAACCGAAGCAAGAGTTACTGGTGGTGATCATGACGCGCAACGGCAAGGTGGACCTGGACTAGACTCAGGGAGGAGTTGAGATCCAGACGGTTGAGGAATCCGAGTGTCGTCATGTGCGAGAAGAGACATGTGGTGCACCAAGTAACTTGAGTCATTTGCAAGCGAGGATGGTTCAGTAGGCTTCAGAAAATTGAGAGGCTTGGCGGCAAGTCATTGGGGCCAGGTGGAAGATAGCGAAGCATGGATGATGCTTTGTGGAAAAAGAAGCGGGAAGCTTCGAGGAAGGTGGTAGAAGGGCATTTTGGTAAAATTGTATAATATCAGAGAAATATGTGTGAGTAAAACCTGGTGTTAGGTGGGATTAATGGGTTATCCTCAGTTTGGCCTAATGGGGGGATCCATTAGGTTTTGGTTTCAGGTTGTGAGCTTATAAAAGGGGAGGAGAGGAAAGAGCTAGGGTTTGAGAAGGTTGGCTAAGCCTTTTGGTGGCTAGCTCCTTCTTCCCATGAGAGATAGGTTAGAGAGTGTGTGTGCTCTAGCTGTAGAGCTCTTTCCTCCTGAGTGGAGTGGCTGTAAAATTAATCATCTCAAGTGAGCAATACATCAGTCTTTGATCTACCTTGTATATCTTTTTGTCTGATTGAGTTTGCTCTATTTTGAATTCGTTTTTCCTCTCTTCTCTCAACCCGTTCTTGATCTCTTCCTATTGCTCTTGTATGAGATGGAGATAATCTCTTGAGATCGATCTCTAATCATCTATGCACTTCAATAGCAAGATTTTCAAGAAACCTTGTTTTTGCACGTTTTTGGTATAATCGGGTGATTTCTTGATCCAATGATTTTTTATCTGATTTTTTTGGTGATCTAGCTTGCCATGACCTGTGGGAGCATATGCAAAGCCATTTTGGCTATCTTCTACCCACAAGTAAGATCTAATTATCGATTTGGGTTCTTACTTTTTTGGTTAATGTATGCGTTCTCAAATTGCAAAAAGGTCTCAAATTTGTCACATATTTTTTGATTCAAGAATGGAATAGTATCTTGAGGCCTTAAGCAATTTGCTTACAAAGTTTCATGGCCATTCGATCTTTTACTCAAAAGATATGTGGATTTTAGATCTTGTGGTTATGCGATTGCTCTGTTCTTCCGAGTCATTTTCGACCACATCTGGTTATGACCACTCATTGGTTCTTGACCACTTTGGTATTTTGACTGCTCTTTGATTTTCGATCATTCATTGATAGTCAATCTCACTAGTTGAAGTTTGGATTGGTTTGACCACTCTGGTTACGATCACTAGTTGATCATTGATCCTTCTGGTCATATTCTGAACTGATATGACCACCTTGGTTTTTGACCATTCACTAGTCGTTGACCTCCCTAGTCATCTTTCAGCTTGGTTTAACCTCTCTGGTTTTTGACCACTTACAGATGGACCACTCTCTGGTAGTGGTTCACACCGGTCAGATTTCAACCAGCTGATTTCCACTCAATTTGATTTGGTTTTCGACCACTCTCTGATCACTGACCAATCAAGTCTAATTTCAACCACTTTGGTTTCTACCACATTGGTTTTTGACCACTCTTTCGTCATTATCCACTCGAGTCGAATTTCGACCATGTTGGCTTTCGACCATGTTATTTTTTTGACTACATTGGTCTTCGATCGCTCACTCTGGTCGTCGACCACTAGAGTCAAATTCCGACCACGTTGATTTCTAACAGGTAGTTGAATTTTGACCACGTAGGGTTTTCGACCATTCATTGGTCTTTCACAACATTGGTTGTTCGACCACTCGTTGGCTTTCAACCACATTGGTTACAACCACGTCGAATTCTGACCACGTTGATTTCTATCTGGTAGTCGAATCCTAACCACATTGATTTTTGACTGGTAGTCGACTTCCGACCACGGTGTCGAATTTCGAGCATGTTGTTTTTCCTACTATTTGCTCTCAGCTCTGTGAATCTGTGATCTTCAAGATGGATTCCTATCCAAATCTTTATAACTTTGTAGCTATCGGAGTAAAGGATAAGTGAATACTAGTGGAGAAATTTTTAAGGCACCATTCACCCCCTCTGTAGCCATCTTCGGTCCTACAGCAACCATAACAGAGGCGCATGATCGCTTAGATTACCATCTGAACTTTGCTGGATAGGAAACAGTTCTTGCAAAATCAGGAAACTTACAACAGACAGATCAACAGATGCGATACTATTGCTACCTCTAAAATATGTTTCTATCTCTAACTAACTGTACAAGAAAACTAGAGATAGAGAAGAATACGTTTCTTTAACTGCCCCCTCAATCACAACTGATCAAGATTGAGATTGCACCAAAACTCATAAAGCCACGCACTGGGAGAGCTTTTCTGAATCCATCTGCAACTTGGTCACCAGAGTGTATAAACCGAATGTCTAGTACCTTCTGTGCTACTCTTTCTGGAAACAAAGTTGTAATCCACTTCTACATGCTTGGTTCTTGAATGAAACATAGGATTAGCAAATAAATACATAGCACCAAGATTGTCACACCACAAACAAGCAGTACTTGCTTGATAGATTCCAAGCTCACCCAACAGTGATTGTAACTAGATAATTTCTACAGTTGCATTTGCTAAGGCCTTGTATTTAGCTTTAATGCTTGATCTCGAAACTATAGCTTGCTTTCATGCACTCCATGAGACAAGGTTTGAAATAAAGAATGATCTGGACAACTTGCCTAATCTACATCGAAAAAAGCACTTATAAGCATTGACATTGATTTATTAATTCTCAATCCGAATGTACAATGTTCTTTAGATATCTCAGTATCCTTTTTACGGCTGACCAATGTTGTGTCATTAGAGCATGCAAATACTGGCATACTTTGTTTACAGAATACGAAATCATTGGATGAGTTAATGTGAGATATTGTAAAATTACAACCATAGTTCAATAGCTTGTAGTGTACAGCGACAGATATTGTGTCGCAGTCTGGTTGGGCGAAAGGCTCCAGTCGCCTAACCATTAGGTGACTGGAGCCTATTTTTGTAAAAAAATTTCCCGCGGGTATATTTATGTAATTTCGAATAAAAAATGGATTATCCGTATAAAAAATTCTTGTTCTTTCTGGCTGCGGCTTGTAGCTTTTGGCTGCAGGTTGTGGCTTTTGGGTTGTTTGTACGAGAGATTACAGAATAACAGAAACTCACGTGCAGTTTTTGTTGATAAAAATGAAGTCAGTAAAGTATGTCCTACAATTAACTAGTAGACCCTATCTTGAAAAAAATACTTCGTTTAAAAGCTAGTTACTGTAGAAAAACCGAAAAGCAGCTTTTAGAAGCTGAAAAGAACAGGGCCTTATACGCCTTGGAGCTGCGCTACTAAAGCAAATGATTAGTTTTTTTTGCATGAGAGTTTGGGTTTTGCTGTGATGTGGGCACTCACCTTGGGACGGCAGACCCATGCTAGTGGACCTTGGGACCAGTCGGCATTGGAATTGCCGGTAAGTTAGATTCCGAAATACTCGGAATTAGCCAGAATGGTTGGTATTGAGTTCGATACATGATTAAAACTTTTGTGTGCCGTTTTAAATGTTGGTACAATATATTCCAACCATTCTAGCTAGCTGGTACCGACACGGAATTGATAACCCTGCTTGAAACTATGGACCTTACAAGGGAGGGGATCCCGTTAATGTATATCATGCCTGGATAAATTAAACAAGTACGTATATACACGCCAGTTCAATCCGTCAAAAACGTTTTCTGCATCCCTAACAATGTCGTGGAAAGTAGCATTAGCTCGATCGTATACCTCGCCTCGTGATCTGAACGTTGATGCGATCGCTGCTATCAGTAGCCACGCTTGAGCTTTGCATGCACTAGACCACAGGCGTCATCAGGATTCTCGAAATGGATATTCAAAGTTAATATAAAATATTATTTAATAGAAAATTAGAGGTTTGTAGTAGCAAAAATCAAAGTATAAATTGTTTGTAGTAGAGATAACATTTCAAATAATTTATAAAATTACAAAACAATTAAGAAAAATTTGTTGAATTGGGTATATAAGATTTAGAATCTGGAAATGGGGATGCACTTGTGCTGTTATTAATGTGCGCGGCCTAACTTGTCGGCCCCGGTAGACCAACCGTCGCCTCATGCTCCATCCTAGGACCCGGACTGTAGGCGATATGGCTAGAGCTGATTTGGCTAAGCCGCGCTTGGTGCTCACCGCCCTCTACTTGTTACCTTGAATTTAAATTTTGCATGAAACTTGGTTTTGGCTAAAAGAATTTTAAATTGTCTATTCACCTACCCCCTCACCTCAGCCTTCTTGAACCTTCAGCTGGGTTGTAGTATTTGAGACAAATTGGAGAGGGGGAGGTGCGGGAGTGCGCTGAAATCTATTAGGGGTATAAATATGAAATATTTAAACCAATTATCAATATATATGCTAAATATATCTACTAAATATAGGGAATTTCGCCCAAAACATTTATATGTTCAGTCGAACACCTATGAACTATATGGGGTCTGCCCCTGCACTAGACACCAACTTGATCAGGGCGATTAAGCTAGCCAACACAAGATAGCAACACATACATAGCAATACTTCACCAACGTATGCCAACTCTCGGTTTCAGCTAGCAGAGCTTGCTGCTGGTCGGAGATGAAGAGAGGACTGTGGCGAACTATGTCATTACTGAGGGGTAATAATACTAGTCAACGAATTATTATTTGTTTGTTTGGTAGAACACCGATCCAATAAATAATAAACCCATCAAAGTGGTTGCAACAGAATAATAATTATAGACTACGCACTTTATTATTACAACTCCAAGCCACGTAGGGCTTAGGGTTTTGGGCACATAATTAGCTCGATAATATTACAATAGTAACTATTCTCCACTATTAATTATATAGGGTACTTCAAATAAAAGAAAAGTATATAATTTAGTACCCATCCGACCTCAAATGATGAACTACAAGTCGTCTAATCCTCCTAGCTATTGTATATGGCCTCCACCTTGCCGAACTCCCAATCAGTGTCAACCTCGTACCCCGGGTGCCTTTATTTTCCACCCCACCCTCGTTAATTCCCATGTATAACCCGGCTGAATATGGCAAGTTTTTAAATAATGATACATATTTATCCTTATTTTTTTCAAGTTCTTACTTGATCTTTTCTTTGAAATCTATTTTATTATTTTGGCAAGTATTTAGTGTCTAAAATTATTCTAACAATAATTCTAGAGGAGAGAAAGCCTCCAATTGGTTCCTGTAGACTCTTATCCAAGAGACTAACATGAATTCATGATTTATTAAAGTACTGTGCAGACTTGCATCACTTTACCCATAGCTATTATGAATTCTTATGGAATTTCTCATTTCCTTATATGTGATCCCAAATTCAGAATACAGAATGTTTCCTCAACTTTCATGACTATATCTCCATCCAACTATAAAATAGTCATTGGTCGAACGGGTCTAAATACTCAACACTCCACCGTGCTAATATATATGCCTTGGATCTCTCACTTCCTGGCTTTATACTGGTTGTAAGTTCCTCCCTTGGTCTATACTACTTACCTATTATGGAGATAATAATAACAGAAGAGAGTAACTTGTTCTCTCCCATCTGAGATGAGAAATATGGTTGATACTATTTTACGTCTCATTCCAGAATGAAGATTGTTTCTAGTCCTTAGAGGGTCTCACCTCCCCTTGAATCCCTTCTAGAGCACCTTCTACCCTCCTTTACTATTTACCTTTGCAAGTCAATGTTCCTTTAGTGGTTTTGCTCTCTTACTCTCTTATCATGTTTCCTTTCTTCCAATCATTCTATTTTTCTTTTTAGATGTTAATTTGATGCAAAGTGATCATAGAAAATAATTGTAGCAAAGTAATAAATCATGTACCACAGCATGCTTAAAAAACCTACCCTACTTGCTTGGATGTAGGGTATTTGTGTCAGTGGTGGTCTGACTAATTTCTTCCCCTCAGACCTGTTCTTCCCATTATTATTTGAGGTCAAAATAATTATTTAGGATTTATTTTATTACATTCCAAATGAAGAAACAACCCTTTAGTCCCCTTTTTCGCCTCCTCTCTCCTGACTCCGCGGCTGGCCTCGGCTCTACTAGCCAGAGCACCACCGATGATGCCTCGTGTGTCACCCGTAGTGCACCGCCTATCCTCCCCTTGACTTCCCCCTCCTGGCGTCACCGGTGTTCCTGGTTTCGCCTATTCTTCTTGTCCCTTCTCCCTCATTCACGGAATTAAATCCAGCCGCACCATGGTGATTCGGGGCTCGGCTTCATCGGATCCAGTCCTAAGGTATGTTCTCTTGGTGTCTTTCCTACTAGATCCGCCGTTGGTCTCCCGCAGCCCCGCCAGTCCTCATTGGTGCTCCACATCTTGCTAGGGCTTTTCTGCCCTGCCGACACCATTCACCTAGTGGTTGTTCACCAGCGCCTCTATCCCTCATTGCTTTGCACCTCGGTGGAGCTAAAGCTCCACTAGTGTCTTGCTTCTCCACGGTTCTTCGCTTTCGTCGATTCTACGCATCACGATGGCTGTATGCAACTGACGCATGGCGTCTTGGCGGCCACATGCCACCGACACCATGCTCTGGTACATCATTGGCCTAGTCCATCAGCTACTCTTCTCCAATGCCTTGCGTACCAGTGGCTATATGCCATCGACGCCATATGCCCTGGGTTCTTCGACTTCCCAATTCAACCTTCTCCCCTACTCCTACATTACCGCATTTCATTCTAGTTTGGTATTGTTGTTGTTCATTTTGTTTTCAGCTAATTGTGGAATGTGGATGTATCTGTGGTGTATTGTATGGTGAGCAATCATGGTGCTTGGGGGTTTGGTGCTTGCGCGTGAGAAACCATGTGGGTTCTTGGGGTCTTTGCATGCATCAGGGAGCAATGGCAAGGGTCTTGGGAGCTCATGGATGGCCACCCAAGCCTTCCTCTCCAATACCATGAGCTGGAGGCGGTGCTCTGTCGTGGCTCTATTGTTCGAGTTCTCAAACTTCTAGAGCTTGCAAAATGGAATGATTGGGGCTTTTGGGTTACCTTGCTAGCGTTGTCGGACTTGATTTGGGTTAGTTTGGTGGTGTACTCTATTCTCAAGTGGTTGCGCCTTCCTGAAGTGGCAAGTGCTTGTTGTGGCGGCGGGTTGTGGTCGTCGTCCTCTTGTCATGGTCCTCTCCTCCTCTGGTTGCCTTCGGTCTTGGCTTCTTCTCTTGACTCTCCCTCTCGGCTAGGTTTGTGGTTTTTGTGGGGTGGTTTAAATGGGTGAACTTCCCTCTCTTGGGTTGTTGGTTTGCTAGTGTGGTTGTATTGTGGTGTAGTGCTTTAGTGTGGCAGCAGCTACCTGTGGTGGTTTTGTGGAGGTGATGAGCAATGGCCAGCTTTCTTGTCTGGTGTGGTTTGCAGCTTGCCTCACTGGTGGCTGTGGTCGGTGGCTTTGTTTCTTCCTCCCCTTCCTCTCTTTATTGGCTCTACTTCACACTCCTAGGTGTGTTTCGGTTGAGACCCGTGGCATAAGACATGTCTTGTTCATGGATAAAGAAATGGTGACTCACCTTGAGGGAAAGGTAAAATGGTAAAGATAAGAATGGGAATTACTCCCGGATGATGAAACTCAATTAGCACGAGAGGTGTCTATTGGCCCTGGAAAGTCTGGTATCTCGATGAGCGATTGCCCTTATGCAATTTTGTTTAAAACATGGTTCTGACGGTAATTAATTTATTACATTTACTTCCTTTAGCTATTCTAGTTGTGGTTTGAGTCACTTATAGGTGTCTTCAATGGGGTTGGCTGTGAAGAAATTTAAGTTTGTTGCTTTGCTTTTAGATATTCAATTATGTTTTTTTATAATTATAGCTCTATAACTACTGGAGTGAAGAATTTATGAATATTTGGTGGAAAATTTCTAAGACACCATTTGCCCCTCTATTGCCATTACCAGTCCTACAGATTTACATGAAATTTTGAAATGTGAAAACTAGAAATTAGAGTTTGGTGGGAGTGGTTGCTACCCAGGAGTTTTTTGCAATTGGCTTCTGACTTCTTACTTTTGACTTTTTCTAGCAATATAGCTTTTTTAGGCTTTTTTGCCTTTTCTATTTTCTCTTATTCCTTTTCATTGTTCGTAATGATATAATTTTTTTATTTTTTATATTTAATTACGCTAAAAAGGTTACCAATAGCTACAATATATTTTAAACCACTATAGTAGAAAATAAGCTATCGTTACTATTATAAAAAACGAGTTGGTGGTTATACGTCTATTCCCCCCAACCGCTCTATTCACTCAATTTCTCACCATTTTTCACTTTCTAATCGATAAGAGTAACTCTCTTTTATAGCACAATTCTCTATATATTCAATGAGTTCCGTTGCAACGCACGGATACATAACTAGTAAGTTAAAACTTTTAAATCCAAATGAGCACTACCAAACCGTATAACGTAACTGATGATGTGAAGTCTGCAATGTGCAAACCGACAAGTTTGACTTGGAACCGCCTAACTGATGATGTCATACTGAACAGAGGTCAACACAAGTCAGAAGTTGAACTTTCGTGTCATTTGAGGCGAGCCAGTCGATCTGCGCGCCGGCCAGGTTTTGCAGCCATGCACACGCACGTATATACATCGAGATCACCATTCGCAGACTTCACAACGAAGCTTTCTAAATTAAGAATTTCAGTCGAACATTCAATGAAGCTTCTGTTATCTTTTAAAATTAATCAACGAAGATGTCAATTAATTCAACCCGACCACCTTCCGGTGAACAACTGAACATGCATCCGATCTGCAAGTTCGCGTCGGTACGTTCCGCAAGTTTTGTGCCAGCGATGACCATCGATGACGTACTTGGTCGTATTCAGATTAGAATTTCTACGGTCTGCTTTGCTCCTGGTTTAAATCTATATACATAAAAATAATTGGTGCGATTCAAAGTCTCTTCTTCTTCGTTTTGAGGGTTAAAAAAATCTTATAACAATCCTAAAAAAGTCTAAAAATTGTTATATTAATCGAGATAAAAGAGAAGTATCTTGACCACTTATTTTGATAGGACTAGATTATAACGATGCAGATTAATCATACATGTATATTAAAGTCGTATAGCAAATAAAATTATATTTTAATTATGGACAGTAGAGTTGTATACCAAAGGCAATTATATTATAATATCTAGCTATGCAATTGCGGGAAAATGCGCTAGTTAAGAATAATCTTCAGTCGTCCGCTCCTGAAACTTGGTCGTTAACGAAATTACGTCCGTCAGTACAGGACATCCAATTGGTGTGCAAATGAATGTTTAAGTTAATTACATAAGCTACTAGCGCCAGTTTTAATCCGTCAAAAACGTTTTGTGCATCCGCGGCAATGTCGTGGAAATAGTCACTCGTCGGAACAATGAGATCGATCAAACGCGGTTATAAATACCGTCGATCCTTCAGCTTGGCATGCACCGCAGCAACCTAACTCAGTTCGGCTCGTCGCGGCGTCCCTGCATGCCGACGTCGCGGCGGCTCGCCGACTGGGAGCTGATGGCCGTCAGCAACCGGCGCCGGCGACACAGGCTCAGTCGTCGCCTCCGCTGGTGTCCGTCAGCAAGGCATTGCCCGGGCATTCTGACTGCACGCACGACCAAAACACGCCCCCCAGTGGTCCCTGCCCTCCTCCTCCTAGAGCGCCATAATTAACTACGTACACTACTACATGCTGACATGCATGAGGCCAAACCTTGGAGCTGGAGTTGAATAGCGATAATAAAGATTGATTTGTTCATTGGTTGTATTAAATAAAATACGCTTGAGTTGCATCGATCATTTCTGTTTCTCAGGAGTTAATTTGTCATAGGAGCTAGGATGAGTACATGCATGCTGATATGCAGAACAGCTAGTTGTTGACACTAGTATATACTTGTCCGCCGAGGCGCCGTTGTTTCAGAATAATAAAGATCTTCAGCTGTTTATTTCTTCATTAATTATTTGATTCTTTATCTGTCTGTGGATCACCGATGGTTTTGTGCACTATAACAGCGCCTGAAGGTGTATTAGTTCCAGGGGGTTGAATCCTGCAATGGGTTGAGAACCTAATTAATTGATTGAAATATGTTAATGGATCAAGTTGTAGTGTACTCCTTCCGTTCTTTTTACAAGGTGTATTTTGACTAAGCACACAGTAATCTACCAGGTTATAATTAAGACACAACAGAATGGCAACTACAAATACCTGTGTTATCACGAGTTGATTTACCTCACGAATAAGAGAGTGTGCAATTAGTGCAAAATGTTGGAGACATAGCGAGGAGGAGATCAAGGAAGGCAAAAGAGAGAAAACATCATTTCAGAAGCAGATTAATTAGGTCAAACTATCTCCAATAAGTGCATATGCAAATTAACCAATGAAGGTAAACATTTGGTGCACGTATAGATGATCGTTACAATTTTCGCAGCTTCGTGATTCAAAGCATTAAATATTGTATTTGTTCCTTGTACTCTTGATTTAATAAGCTCAATTTTATAAGATCGTAGGTTAAATAAATAAGAAGTAGAATGGAAACATCAGTAACAAATGAAAAATGAAGAAATCAAAGTATTTTTTACACTTCTTGCATGCCTCAATACTTACCAGGTGTTTCCATGAAACTTCATGTATCATTCGCAACTTCAGTTCAAAATTTTGAACACGTACGCCTGTAAGTTCCATGAATTTCACTTTAAGTCTCACTGAAATTACCAACCGGCCTTTTTTCTTGCTTGCGCAAAACTCGTTCACTGAACAACTAAACTTCTCCAAGATTCTGAAGAATCACAAAGATGCTACAACCCCACGTCCTACCTGGGTAGTTTCTACAGTTACGTGATAAATAAATCACAAAGATTGATTGTTCATTGGTTGTATACGCTAGAATTGCATCCATTAACATGCACGCACGTGCGTGCATAGTTGAATGGTGATCATTTCTGTTTATTTTTCATTAATTATTTGATTCTTTATCTGTCTGTGGATCATCGATGATTTTGTGCACTACAACATCGGCTGAGGGTGTATTAGAGCAAGTACAACAATGATCTTATAGCCAAGCTAGTCAGCATTTTTGCTGATGTGGAGGAGAGAAGAGAGGAGAGCTTGGCTCTCATGCAAGCAACAAGCTGCACACAGGAGCCTATGCAGTGGTGGGTCCAGATAATAAATGTATGTGAGGAGAGTAGGAAAGAGAATGTGAGACATGGTACCATATAATAATAAAAAAATCTTTTGTAGACAAATAGAAGACAGATTATTGTATAACTTGGCTCTTATAACTTGACTTATAGCCAAACACTTGCTCTTAGACCAGTCTCAGAGCAGGTACAATAAAGCTTAGTCAGCAGGCTATAACAAATATAATATCAACCAAATCTTACGTGACAGAGAGAGAAAGGAAGAGAGAGAGAAGGAAGCTGGCTACTAAATTACAGCTAGCTATAGCACGTAAAAATATGCATTTCACTCTCTTACACGTGGGGCCAAATAGTTGTTGTAATAGCTACCTTATTGTATGAACTATTTTTTTGAAGGCTATAGATGAAATGGACAAGTGTTATAGCCACTAATTGGCTATACTATTGTACTTGCTCTCAGTGGAGATTTCATGTCCCAGTTTCCAACACACCCATATTTTGGAAACAGTGCAGAAGAGTTTCATCCCCATGAAACTCTCTCTACTCCCATGAAACTTTAATCATCTCGCTTCATCAATACAGTGCCATGTCAGCGTATTTAATACCCATGAAACTCCATGAAACCTCCACTGAGACTGGCCTTAGTTCCGGGGGTTGAATACTGCAATGGGTTGAGAACCTAATTGATTGAAATAAGTTAATGGATCAAGTTGCAGTGTAGTCCTTCCGTTCTTTTACAAGGTGTATTTTGACTAGGCACACAGTGATCAACCAGGTTATAATTAAGACCCAACATAATGGTAACTACAAATACCCGTGTTATCACGAGTTAATTTACCTCACGAAGAAGATATGTAAAATTAGTGCAAAATGTTGGAGACATAGCGAGGAAGACAAAATAGAGAACATCGTTTGAGAAGCAGATTAATTAACAGATTAATTAGGTCAGAACTAGCTCAAATAAGTGCATCTGTAAATTAACCAATGAAGGTAAACCTTTGGTGCACGTATAGATGATCGTTTCCAATTTAGCAGCTTCGTGATTCAAAGCATTAAATATTGTATTTGTTAATTGTACTATTGATTTAATTAAGCTCAATTTTATACGATCGTAGGTTAAATAAATAAGAAGTAGAATGGAAACATCAGTAACAAATGAAAAGTGAAGCAATCCAAGTATTTCTTACACTTCTTGCATGCCTCAATACTTGCCAGGTGTTTCCATGAACCTTCATGTATCATTCGCAACTTCAGTCCAAAATTTTGAACACGTACGCCTGTAAGTTCCATGAATTTCACTATAAGTTTCACTGAAATCTCCAACCGGCCTTTTTTCTTGCTTGCGAAAAACTCGTTCAAACAATTGAACTTGTCCAAGATTCTGAAGACATTGCTGGCTACAACCCCACGTCCTACGTGGGTAGTTACAACCGTATATACGACGTTAATTTGCGTGTGGAATGTTGGAGCATTCTTTCTTTAATTCGTTTGATGCGACTCATGCAGTTCAGATGTGATGCATATATGCTAGCTTATTACCATTTCCAAGTCATAAACTGTCTTGTCTCCGTTGACTGCAAGTTAAGCTAGCTATAGCTAAGTACGTAGCTTAACACGTTGGTTCATTAATTCCTGATCCCGACCGATCGGTCTCGGTACTAGCTCTCCCGTGCAGTACGTGTCAGACGAGAAAGGCTATCGTTTACCCGTACGTGCTTGCGTACCACATGATGTAATCAGCATTCAGCAATCCCGGTCTTTCCCAGTTAAGCATGAAGTACATGTTACATGTTTGTACGTACCTACTACCTAGCCAGCTGGCCTGCAAGGTCTTGCTCAAAGAGTGTGACGAGTGGAACGAGATCACGTTTAGCTTTCAGTCCTCAATCTATACATACTTGTTGAGAACGATGAAATTAAACAATCAGATGGATCGCCGAGTCTTTTGAATTCTTCTTTTGCATCCGTCAAGAACGTCGTATATACGTGCAAAAAACCTTGAATCTTCCTAGTGATTCTCAGCTTCGCTCGCACGATAGCTAGCTCGTGCATGTACGCATGCAGATGCAGGCTACCAGCTCTAACTGACTCATAGCTTAACCTTCTATCTGTACCTTTTAGTTTATAACTGAAATTGCACTGTAACAGCCATTAGCTTTTTCTAAAACATAAGAAAAATAAAACAATTGCTATATCGTTAAAGGTAATCCAAAGGAATAAGGGAAAAACAGAAAAGGCAAAAAACCAAAAAAGCCAAATAAATCAAAATTACAAGCTGACACGTTTCAAATAGCTTCTAGCTTAAATAAATTGAAAGCCAAAATAAACCGAACCTGAAGTCGTTTGGAACACGGCCTTACGGAACCCCATGTGTTGAACCCAATGCAACCATATACGCGTGCCGGCAATGGAAAAAGCAGCGTCGGAGTGATCTCTCTGGCCATGATCATGGTCATCTTCGTGACGCTCCACTAAGTGTAGCACCCTGAAAAATAGGAACCATCTCTATCTCTATATCTCTCTCCCATCTTCTATCTCCTCTTTCTCATCTATTTCTCAATCTCTCTCTTTCCCTTGTTCAAGCCTGCACGGGGATTTGCTTGGCGGCAGCGAGCGGCACCGGTGACAGCGGAGGCAATGGCACAGTCGGCCATGGCAGCACGGCACGCAGGTGGCACCGGCTGAGTGGCTGCGGGCGGCTCGGCCAGGCGGAGGTGCAGGCTGGGAGATGGCGTAGGTCGATGACGTGTAGGCTGGGGCGGTGCGGCTGGCGCAGGCAGGTGGCAGTGCGACCGGCAGGCGATGCATTGGCGGCGGAGGCGCAGCTAAGGCGGGTGGTGCATGGCGGAGGCGTCGGCTGGCAGTGGCGGCTGCGGCTGATGCAGGCAGCGTGGCCATGCAGCCAACGGCAGCCGGCAGGAGGCGCGACTGCATGGCCGCGTGGTGTGCGAGACCGCGTGGCTTGGGCGGCATGGCGCGCACGACGACGGTGGCGGCTGGAGTGGCCAACAGCTGACTTTCACGGCCACGCATTGCGGTTGGCCCGGTGCGTTTTAAGAAATCATGCAGTGGGTTGTGGTTCGCATGACCGAACAGCGAAGCGCGTGGCCGAATAGTGATGCACACTATGAAGGCTTAGTGAACGCAAAATTTTTCGGCCAAATACACTTCCGTCTGTCTTTCCACAAGATTGTCCTAGCCCTGATCTGATTCGTCTCTGTTTCACCTTGTAGGTTCGCACGCGGCCTTGGAGGAAGCGTTCGGGCAGTTGCGCACTTGTGATTCTTCGAGTAGTGAGTCCGCCGAGCGTGTTCAAGACAAATACCTCGCGGCAGTAACCTCTCCGTTCCACATTTCATATCTTCCATGATTATTTGTTAACATTTCACATCTTCCATGATTATTTGTTACCATTGCTATTGAGTATAGTTATCATATTACTAAAGTTATCTAGTTTTTATCATATTACTAAAGTTTACCTGGTTATTATCATATTACTTAAGTTTACCTGGTTATTATCATATCACTAAAGTTACCTAGTTATTATCATATCACTAAAGTTACCTAGTTATTATCATATCACTAAAGTTTATCTAGTTATTATCATATCATTAAAGTTGCCTAGTTATTATCATATCACTAAAACTTACCAAGTTATTATTATATTACTCATGCTTTCCTGGTTATTATCATATCACTAAAGTTTACTTGGTTATTATCATATCACTCATGTTTGCCTGGTTATTAACATATTACTAATGTTTATCTGGTTGTTATCATATTACTAATGCTTGTCTGGCTATAAACTTCTAATATTGTATTCAAACTATGATGTTCTAAGTTATGTTGTTTCACATGCGTCCATAGGTAACCAGGCGTACGTCCCAAATTTGTTGTTGTCGTTCAGGTTTGAATAAACTAGCCAGGTCGTTAATTAGCTCGCGCGGGCTCATGAAAACAGATGATTCGGTTTGTTCAATTTGTTTGTACGAAAATTGATCGTAGCGATGACCGGCAATAGCTAGAGCGGTCCTATCAGTGTATTTTTATGGGTGTATACGGTGAATAAATCAGCTCGGATGAAGTAACTTGTCTTGTATGCTATGATCAAGTGTGTTTTTACCAAGTCAGTAATTCATTCCTTGTCGATCGGTCCTGCTTACGTGCTGAAACACCCAAAAATTTCAGATGTTCAAAATTATGAAAATTTTAAAACTTTTTATTGCATATTGTTGACATTTAAATTTTTGCTGAAATCATGTTTGGGGTTTTCTAAGTTTCGTGCTATGCAAATTAATAATCAAGAATAATCCCAAGTGTAAATAATGATCATATAAATAAAAGAATGGAAAGCGACATATCGGATCATGAATTCAAAAGACCAAAATCTTGAATTCAAATTCAAGACAATGAATAAAACCAAAAATTTCTTCTTTTAATTCAATTAGCATACAAAACCCAAGGTTGGATATTCAAAATATGTATACAATTCAGAACAAAATAATATATAAAAGTGAAAGTAGAGGAATGTTGGATTTCGTATCTATATATTTGAACCAAGATTTGAATTGAAAATCCAAAAATTGTATACAAAATTTGAGCAAAAATCCAAACTCTGATTTTGCTCCCTTTCTCCTCCTTTCTCCCTCTCTCTTGCATGTGGGCCGGCTCCTTCCCTGCCAGCGCCTTGCTACCGCAGCGCTTTTCCTCGGCTGCACCCCCTTGCGACCGTTGGGTTTAAGCACACCTCACCGCCCCATGCCTTGCTGCGGTCAGCACATTGCTGTCTGTTCCACCCCACGCTCTATTGTGGTTGTTATGAATAGCGCTTGTATTCAATATGAGGCCAATGGGCCGGTATATATACACAAAGTACAGGTGGTAAATATGCAAAGAACCCCTCATAACAATGGGGAATAACAAACTATACATATATCTCTAACATCCCCCTCAAACTCATGGTGGATCAACAACACTGAGTTTGGAGAGGTAGAAGCTGTGCTGTGGTCGAGTCTAGGCCTTCGTGAAGAAATCCGCTATTTGAAGCTCCGAAGGCACATACTGAAGAGTAATCACCTGATCATGCACACAAGACCTCATGAAAGAAGCATCAACACCAATATGCTTGGTGAGCTCATGCTTCACAGGATCACGAGCAATACTGATAGCACATGTACTGTCTGACAAGAGAGGGGTCGGTGTAGTGACAGAAACACCAAAATCCTCAAGTAACCACCGTAGCCAAGTAATCTCTGCTGTCAAGAGAGCCATGGCTCGCAACTCAGCCTCTGCACTCGAACGGGACACTGCAGTCTGTTTCTTCGTCTTCCAGGCAATAAGAGAACCCCCAAGAAAAGCACAGTAAGCAGAGAATAGACCGGCGATCAGAGGGATCGCTGGCCCAAGTAGCATCCGAATAGGCCTGAAGCTGTAACGAGCTGGAACGTGGAAAGAAGAGACGGCGAGAGATAGTCCCGCGAAGGTATCGCAGAACTCGAAGAAGGTGGCTGTAGTGGACCTGAGTGGGAGCTGAAACAAACTGACTCAGAATATGAACTGGATAAGTGATATCCGGACGAGTAACAGCAAGGTAGACAAGACTCCCAACAAGATGACGATAGCGAGTCGGATCAGAAAGAGGCTCGCCATCAGAGAGTCGGAGATGAACATTGAGCTCCATGGGAGTCTCAACAGTACGCTGATCAGTGAGAGAGGCGCGATCAAGAAGATCCTGAATATATTTCTCTTGGGACATAAAGAAACCATCTGGAGTGGAAGTAACCTCAATCCCAAGGAAGTAACGAAGAGGACCAAGATCCGACATAAGGAACTGCTCACTAAGACGAGCCTTGACAAAGGCAATGTACTCAGAATCATCTCCCGTAATGATCATATCATCAACATACAGAAGAAGAAGAGTCCGACCACGAGACGAAGTGTGGACAAAGAGCGCAGGATCATGATCACTAGCTGAAAAGCCAGCAGCAGTGACCACAGAGGAGAAGCGCTCAAACCAAGCACGAGGGGCTTGCTTAAGGCCATAGAGAGAGCGACGAAGGCGACATACCATGCCCTCAGGAACAGAATACCCGGGTGGCGGATGCATGTAGACCTCCTCACGCAACTCGCCATTAAGAAAGGCATTCTTGACATCAAGCTGAGAAACAGACCAGTGGCGAACAGACGCCACCGAAAGAAGAGTGCGAATAGTGGTCATGTGGGCCACAGGAGCAAAACTCTCGTCGTAGTCAACACCATGCTCCTGCTGGAAGCCACGAGCAACAAGACGCGCCTTATAGCGCTCAAGAGAGCCATCAGAGCGAGTCTTAATCTTATAGACCCACTTACACGTGATGGGATGAGAATGAGATGGAAAAGGAACAAGATCCCAAGTACCAGTACGCTCGAGGGCAGCAATCTCCTCGGCCATGGCAAGCTGCCACTCAGGATGAGTAACAGCATCCCGGTAGGAGACAGGCTCACGAGTAGCTTGCGCCAGCAAAGGCAAAACGGGCAGGAAGCCGAATCGACTGGCGATCGCGGAGAGCGTAGCGAGGAGAAGATGACCCATCAGGGGAAGATGGAGCATCAGAAGAAGATGGAACATCAGGAGAAGATGGCTCATCTGGAAGATCCTCAATAAGGGGAAAAAGTACTGTAGTGGGAGGAGCCTGGGGAGTCGTAGGAGACGACACAGGCGGCGACAACGGCGGAGAGGCCACAGGGGGAATATGTGGAGACTCAGTGGGACAGGTGGACGAGGGCAAAACAGATATAGGTGTATCTGGAAAGGTCAAGAAAGACAGAGACTCCACAGAGGAAGCCGAAGGAGAGGCAGGACGTGGGTAGAATGGATGAGACTCGTCGAAAGTCACATCCCGAGAAACCCGCATCCGACGACCAACAGGATCCCAGCACCGATAGCCCTTGTGCTCGGCACTGTATCCCAGAAAGACACACTCAACAGACTGAGCAGTCAGTTTGGTGCGTTCTCGAGGGGCGAGGAGAACGTAGCAAACGCAGCCAAACAGATGAAGGGCAGAGTAGTCAGGAAGACGACCACAGAGACGCTCAACAGGGATCGCACCCTGAAGAGCAGAAGAGGGCTGGATGTTGACGAGATAGGTGGCAGTGGAAACAGCCTCGGCCCAAAAGTGAGGTGGAATAGAGGCAGCGATCATCAGAGCACGAGCAGTCTCAAGGAGGTGACGATGCTTGCGCTCAGCGACACCATTCTGAGCATGAGCACCAGGACAAGAGAACTGAGCGAGAGTGCCCTGCTCAGCAAGGAAGCTGCGCAAGTGACGAGAGAGGTACTCGCCAGCAGAATCAGCGCGAAAGACACGAATAGGAGTGGAGAACTGTGTGTGAATCATAGTGGCAAATTGCAAGGCCTCACTACGAGAAGACATGAAATATATCCAAGTGTGACGAGAGAAATCATCTATAAATATGATATAATATCGATGACCCCCTTTCGAAACGAAGGGAGCCGGACCCCAAACATCTGAATGAACAAGATCAAAAGGGCGCTGAGACACAGACTCACTATGAGGATAAGAAAGCTGAATCTGTTACCTAACTTACAGCCCTGACAATCTAAAGACACGTCTCCTGAGACAGACCCCAGAAGACCACGACGAACTAAGGACGACAGACGGGATCCACACAGATGGGCAAGACGGTGATGCCACTGCTGGAAAGAGCCGGTAGACGAAGTGGCAGAAGCGGAGAGACTGGCGGCGATGGTGGCAGCGGAAGGAAGGTGAAGCCAGTCAAGCTCCCAGAGACGCTGTGAGTCATGGCGCGAGGGCCAGAACCAACCAGAGCTCCCGTGTGGCGATCCTGAACACAACAAGAGTCAGAGTCGAGAATGACCCGATAACCAAGGTCAGTAATCTGCCCGGCAGAAAGAAGCTGCATGGTAAGGCGAGGAACATGAGCAACAGAAGGAACATGAAAGGATGAGTTGCTAAGAGATCCTCGACCAGAGACAGAAAGAGATGTACCATCAGCAGTAAGAAGGGCTCAGGAATAGATTAAGGAGAATCAAGAGGTGTAATAAAAGACAGAGTGGAAGGATCAGGAGTCATGTGAAAAGATGCTCCAGAATCAAGAATCCACGGGGAGGTACCTGACTGTGTAGGGGGTGGTTTCTTAGTGCCCGAAGAGTCAGTAGTAGAACCTGCAGAACCTGTCGAGGGAGAACCTGAAGCGGCAAGCAGGCGTCGAAGTCTGGCTATCTCCTGCTCGGTGAGAGAAGCTGCTGAAGAAGTCGATGCAGACGTCGTCGTAGAAGCACTAGTGCCAGTAGAAGAACGGCGTGAAAGATGCCGCTTCTTCTTATAGCACTGGGACTCAATGTGGCCGACCTTGTCACAGTAGGAACAGTGAGGACGGCCATCTCCAGACGGAGGACGGCCACCACCACCTGTGGTAGCCGCTGGAGGAGGCAGTGTAGCAGGCGGTACGAGCGGCGAGCACAAAGGGGAGTGGCATCAGACCAGCACCACTCAGACGAGTCTCCTCCTCGCGTATCTCGGTAAGAGCCTCCAGGAGAGTGACACGAGGTGGCGTGCAAGGAGCTGGGCACGCCTTTGCTCGAACTCAGGACGAAGGCGAGTAAGGAACTCGTTAAACCCGCTGAAACTCCAGGTCAGCACGTACATCCAGGCAGCACGGACAGGTACGACAGCCAGCAGTGCGAAGTGAGTCCAACTGACGCCAGACAGCAGAACTCTGAGCGTAAAAAGCGTCAACAGTAGCATACCCTGCTGAAGAGAGTGCTCCTGGCGGACCACGGACAGGTACAGGGCATCACCAGAGGGCCGTAGCGCTGACGAAGATGAGTCCACATCTGGAAAGCCGAAGGGAGTCCCACAACCTCAGAAGAAAACTGAGGCTGGACACTGGCGATGAAGACAGCAGCAGCCCAAGCGTCGTCATCGTACCACTGAGTGTAGACGGTCAGACGATCCTTGTAGGAATCCAGAGCCTCCTGGTAGGCAGAGGAAGCTTCATCATCAGCAAGGCGAGCGGCCTCAGCAGCAGCCTTATCGGCTGTCGGGGGCAATGCAACAGGCGTAGGCTCCGTCGGAGGAATAGGGCAAGGCGGGCAGGTGACATCGCCAGAGAGGACGCCCCAGAGACCAAGACCACGCATATGGATGCGCATGTGAGACACGAAGTCGGTGTAATTAACACCATCAAAAATCACCGGGCAGCGAGGGAGGGAAACGGTGCCCATTGGTAGGCGGCGCTGGACGGCGCGGTGACCAAGGCAACGAAGTCTAACAGGCGGCGCTGGACGGCGCGGCGGTTAGAACGACGTTTTTTTTTCTTTTTCTTTTTCTTTTCCCCGGTCGGTTTACAAACCGACCGAGTCGTGCGCCACTTCGCCGCCGAACGGGAGCGGGAGCAACGGCGGAGACAGGGGCGGCACCGGTGACGGCGAAGGGCACGGCAGGCGCGACGCCGGAGTCGGTGGAGGCGGCAACGGCGGCCCAGACGGCGACTTCGGGCGGACTTCAACGAAGCGGCGGGGAGCACCGGCGACGGGGCGACGGCGCCGAGGCGACCCCGGGCGGTGCGGCGGCTTGACCAGATCGATTCGGATCTGGGCGGCGGCGGTCCAATCCGGGGGAGTCGGCGGGGCCGACGGCGGCGGGCTCGAGCGGGCGGGCTCGGGCGGAGTCGGGCGGGGCCGACGGGGACAGGGGCTCGAGCGAGCAGGCTCGGGCGGAGCCAACGGCGGCGGCGGCGGCGGGAGGCGACAAGCGAAGCGACGGGAAAACCCTAGGTACGCTCTGATACCATGTTATGAATAGCGCTTGTATTCAATATGAGGCCAATGGACCGGTATATATACACAAAGTACAGGTGGTAAATATGCAAAGAACCCCTCATAACAATGGGGAATAACAAACTATACATATATCTCTAACAGTGGTTAGCCGAGTCACCTCCATCTGCTTGGACCGGAGGGCGTAGGCATGCCGCCTGGACCACGACCCCTGCTCAATGCCCATCACTCACCGTTAGCCGCAGCACCGCCTGGCCACCCGTTGGGTCGCTATTTCTCTCTGAGCGCGTCACCTCCATCAGCCACAGTGCACGCACACTTGCCTCCGTCGCGTTTCCGCATCGGCTCACACATGCATGACCTCTCCCCTTTCCTTTCCTCCCTTTCTCCTGCCTTTTTCCTGGCGCCTATTAGCGCCGTGCACCTCGCCCACGCCGTGCCGGACCACAGCCCATGCACCCTCTGCGCTCCCGCGTCACATGGCCCTGCGTGCCACAGCGCCGCACTGGAGCCATGCTGGCCGTGCACCTGCCCGTGCATCATGCCATGCCGCCCGACAGCCGTGCCATGCTCCTGACCACTGTCCTGTGCCACGCCTTGTGATGCCCATGCCCTGCCGACTGTCCCATCACCCGAACATGCGGTGTCATGGCCACGCCACCGCCCATCCCACGAACTGCACCGTGGTCACTGGCAATAGTGCGCCATGGTGCCTCCTCCACTGCTACAAATAGCTCCGTGAGCTCATCCCCAGCTTCCAGGGCCTTTCCCCCTCCTCCCCCTCCAAACCAAGCTCAACCCAAGTCATGCCTGCCATGCGCCGGCCATGGCTTTTCACGGTGTTCCGGCTGCTCCTCTCATCCTCTCGCAAAAGTACTTGCGTCACGTTATGCCCATGCTTCTACTTGCTTTCCCCTCTATTGATTTTGGTCAAGGATCACTATAATTTGCTACTCGACGTTCTTCTCCATGACCGGCTGCTGTCGCCTCCACCTCGGCCATTTCCTCCAGAAGGCACTCCGGGCTCGATTCCTTTCTTTGGAAGTGACACCAATGCGTCCCCTACATTCCCAAGTACATGTATTTATTATTTGGTTCTAGGTTTAGGATCAGTATTTGGGTGCATATATTTTGTATTAAGAATTGTTTGGATTAATTGTGCCAATTGATGGCTTTATGTATCGTGCAATGCTACGTGACGGTTTGCTTGTTTGTGTTGGTTGCAGGACTTTGGAGCTAGGTCATGGGAGGCGTAGGAGGATCGGGACTAGGCACAGGGTAGTGCTGAGGTCCAGAACGGTCAGGGAGACGCTGAAGATGACCAATGCTTGCGGGTTGGTTGCAAGCTGGGACGATGAGGAACCGAAGCAAGAGTTACTGGTGGTGATCATGACGCGCAACGGCAAGGTGGACCTGGACTAGACTCAGGGAGGAGTTGAGATCCAGACGGTTGAGGAATCCGAGTGTCGTCATGTGCGAGAAGAGACATGTGGTGCACCAAGTAACTTGAGTCATTTGCAAGCGAGGATGGTTCAGTAGGCTTCAGAAAATTGAGAGGCTTGGCGGCAAGTCATTGGGGCCAGGTGGAAGATAGCGAAGCATGGATGATGCTTTGTGGAAAAAGAAGCGGGAAGCTTCGAGGAAGGTGGTAGAAGGGCATTTTGGTAAAATTGTATAATATCAGAGAAATATGTGTGAGTAAAACCTGGTGTTAGGTGGGATTAATGGGTTATCCTCAGTTTGGCCTAATGGGGGGATCCATTAGGTTTTGGTTTCAGGTTGTGAGCTTATAAAAGGGGAGGAGAGGAAAGAGCTAGGGTTTGAGAAGGTTGGCTAAGCCTTTTGGTGGCTAGCTCCTTCTTCCCATGAGAGATAGGTTAGAGAGTGTGTGTGCTCTAGCTGTAGAGCTCTTTCCTCCTGAGTGGAGTGGCTGTAAAATTAATCATCTCAAGTGAGCAATACATCAGTCTTTGATCTACCTTGTATATCTTTTTGTCTGATTGAGTTTGCTCTATTTTGAATTCGTTTTTCCTCTCTTCTCTCAACCCGTTCTTGATCTCTTCCTATTGCTCTTGTATGAGATGGAGATAATCTCTTGAGATCGATCTCTAATCATCTATGCACTTCAATAGCAAGATTTTCAAGAAACCTTGTTTTTGCACGTTTTTGGTATAATCGGGTGATTTCTTGATCCAATGATTTTTTATCTGATTTTTTTGGTGATCTAGCTTGCCATGACCTGTGGGAGCATATGCAAAGCCATTTTGGCTATCTTCTACCCACAAGTAAGATCTAATTATCGATTTGGGTTCTTACTTTTTTGGTTAATGTATGCGTTCTCAAATTGCAAAAAGGTCTCAAATTTGTCACATATTTTTTGATTCAAGAATGGAATAGTATCTTGAGGCCTTAAGCAATTTGCTTACAAAGTTTCATGGCCATTCGATCTTTTACTCAAAAGATATGTGGATTTTAGATCTTGTGGTTATGCGATTGCTCTGTTCTTCCGAGTCATTTTCGACCACATCTGGTTATGACCACTCATTGGTTCTTGACCACTTTGGTATTTTGACTGCTCTTTGATTTTCGATCATTCATTGATAGTCAATCTCACTAGTTGAAGTTTGGATTGGTTTGACCACTCTGGTTACGATCACTAGTTGATCATTGATCCTTCTGGTCATATTCTGAACTGATATGACCACCTTGGTTTTTGACCATTCACTAGTCGTTGACCTCCCTAGTCATCTTTCAGCTTGGTTTAACCTCTCTGGTTTTTGACCACTTACAGATGGACCACTCTCTGGTAGTGGTTCACACCGGTCAGATTTCAACCAGCTGATTTCCACTCAATTTGATTTGGTTTTCGACCACTCTCTGATCACTGACCAATCAAGTCTAATTTCAACCACTTTGGTTTCTACCACATTGGTTTTTGACCACTCTTTCGTCATTATCCACTCGAGTCGAATTTCGACCATGTTGGCTTTCGACCATGTTATTTTTTTGACTACATTGGTCTTCGATCGCTCACTCTGGTCGTCGACCACTAGAGTCAAATTCCGACCACGTTGATTTCTAACAGGTAGTTGAATTTTGACCACGTAGGGTTTTCGACCATTCATTGGTCTTTCACAACATTGGTTGTTCGACCACTCGTTGGCTTTCAACCACATTGGTTACAACCACGTCGAATTCTGACCACGTTGATTTCTATCTGGTAGTCGAATCCTAACCACATTGATTTTTGACTGGTAGTCGACTTCCGACCACGGTGTCGAATTTCGAGCATGTTGTTTTTCCTACTATTTGCTCTCAGCTCTGTGAATCTGTGATCTTCAAGATGGATTCCTATCCAAATCTTTATAACTTTGTAGCTATCGGAGTAAAGGATAAGTGAATACTAGTGGAGAAATTTTTAAGGCACCATTCACCCCCTCTGTAGCCATCTTCGGTCCTACAGCAACCATAACAGAGGCGCATGATCGCTTAGATTACCATCTGAACTTTGCTGGATAGGAAACAGTTCTTGCAAAATCAGGAAACTTACAACAGACAGATCAACAGATGCGATACTATTGCTACCTCTAAAATATGTTTCTATCTCTAACTAACTGTACAAGAAAACTAGAGATAGAGAAGAATACGTTTCTTTAACTGCCCCCTCAATCACAACTGATCAAGATTGAGATTGCACCAAAACTCATAAAGCCACGCACTGGGAGAGCTTTTCTGAATCCATCTGCAACTTGGTCACCAGAGTGTATAAACCGAATGTCTAGTACCTTCTGTGCTACTCTTTCTGGAAACAAAGTGTAATCCACTTCTACATGCTTGGTTCTTGAATGAAACATAGGATTAGCAAATAAATACATAGCACCAAGATTGTCACACCACAAACAAGCAGTACTTGCTTGATAGATTCCAAGCTCACCCAACAGTGATTGTAACTAGATAATTTCTACAGTTGCATTTGCTAAGGCCTTGTATTTAGCTTTAATGCTTGATCTCGAAACTATAGCTTGCTTTCATGCACTCCATGAGACAAGGTTTGAAATAAAGAATGATCTGGACAACTTGCCTAATCTACATCGAAAAAAGCACTTATAAGCATTGACATTGATTTATTAATTCTCAATCCGAATGTACAATGTTCTTTAGATATCTCAGTATCCTTTTTACGGCTGACCAATGTTGTGTCATTAGAGCATGCAAATACTGGCATACTTTGTTTACAGAATACGAAATCATTGGATGAGTTAATGTGAGATATTGTAAAATTACAACCATAGTTCAATAGCTTGTAGTGTACAGCGACAGATATTGTGTCGCAGTCTGGTTGGGCGAAAGGCTCCAGTCGCCTAACCATTAGGTGACTGGAGCCTATTTTTGTAAAAAAATTTCCCGCGGGTATATTTATGTAATTTCGAATAAAAAATGGATTATCCGTATAAAAAATTCTTGTTCTTTCTGGCTGCGGCTTGTAGCTTTTGGCTGCAGGTTGTGGCTTTTGGGTTGTTTGTACGAGAGATTACAGAATAACAGAAACTCACGTGCAGTTTTTGTTGATAAAAATGAAGTCAGTAAAGTATGTCCTACAATTAACTAGTAGACCCTATCTTGAAAAAAATACTTCGTTTAAAAGCTAGTTACTGTAGAAAAACCGAAAAGCAGCTTTTAGAAGCTGAAAAGAACAGGGCCTTATACGCCTTGGAGCTGCGCTACTAAAGCAAATGATTAGTTTTTTTTGCATGAGAGTTTGGGTTTTGCTGTGATGTGGGCACTCACCTTGGGACGGCAGACCCATGCTAGTGGACCTTGGGACCAGTCGGCATTGGAATTGCCGGTAAGTTAGATTCCGAAATACTCGGAATTAGCCAGAATGGTTGGTATTGAGTTCGATACATGATTAAAACTTTTGTGTGCCGTTTTAAATGTTGGTACAATATATTCCAACCATTCTAGCTAGCTGGTACCGACACGGAATTGATAACCCTGCTTGAAACTATGGACCTTACAAGGGAGGGGATCCCGTTAATGTATATCATGCCTGGATAAATTAAACAAGTACGTATATACACGCCAGTTCAATCCGTCAAAAACGTTTTCTGCATCCCTAACAATGTCGTGGAAAGTAGCATTAGCTCGATCGTATACCTCGCCTCGTGATCTGAACGTTGATGCGATCGCTGCTATCAGTAGCCACGCTTGAGCTTTGCATGCACTAGACCACAGGCGTCATCAGGATTCTCGAAATGGATATTCAAAGTTAATATAAAATATTATTTAATAGAAAATTAGAGGTTTGTAGTAGCAAAAATCAAAGTATAAATTGTTTGTAGTAGAGATAACATTTCAAATAATTTATAAAATTACAAAACAATTAAGAAAAATTTGTTGAATTGGGTATATAAGATTTAGAATCTGGAAATGGGGATGCACTTGTGCTGTTATTAATGTGCGCGGCCTAACTTGTCGGCCCCGGTAGACCAACCGTCGCCTCATGCTCCATCCTAGGACCCGGACTGTAGGCGATATGGCTAGAGCTGATTTGGCTAAGCCGCGCTTGGTGCTCACCGCCCTCTACTTGTTACCTTGAATTTAAATTTTGCATGAAACTTGGTTTTGGCTAAAAGAATTTTAAATTGTCTATTCACCTACCCCCTCACCTCAGCCTTCTTGAACCTTCAGCTGGGTTGTAGTATTTGAGACAAATTGGAGAGGGGGAGGTGCGGGAGTGCGCTGAAATCTATTAGGGGTATAAATATGAAATATTTAAACCAATTATCAATATATATGCTAAATATATCTACTAAATATAGGGAATTTCGCCCAAAACATTTATATGTTCAGTCGAACACCTATGAACTATATGGGGTCTGCCCCTGCACTAGACACCAACTTGATCAGGGCGATTAAGCTAGCCAACACAAGATAGCAACACATACATAGCAATACTTCACCAACGTATGCCAACTCTCGGTTTCAGCTAGCAGAGCTTGCTGCTGGTCGGAGATGAAGAGAGGACTGTGGCGAACTATGTCATTACTGAGGGGTAATAATACTAGTCAACGAATTATTATTTGTTTGTTTGGTAGAACACCGATCCAATAAATAATAAACCCATCAAAGTGGTTGCAACAGAATAATAATTATAGACTACGCACTTTATTATTACAACTCCAAGCCACGTAGGGCTTAGGGTTTTGGGCACATAATTAGCTCGATAATATTACAATAGTAACTATTCTCCACTATTAATTATATAGGGTACTTCAAATAAAAGAAAAGTATATAATTTAGTACCCATCCGACCTCAAATGATGAACTACAAGTCGTCTAATCCTCCTAGCTATTGTATATGGCCTCCACCTTGCCGAACTCCCAATCAGTGTCAACCTCGTACCCCGGGTGCCTTTATTTTCCACCCCACCCTCGTTAATTCCCATGTATAACCCGGCTGAATATGGCAAGTTTTTAAATAATGATACATATTTATCCTTATTTTTTTCAAGTTCTTACTTGATCTTTTCTTTGAAATCTATTTTATTATTTTGGCAAGTATTTAGTGTCTAAAATTATTCTAACAATAATTCTAGAGGAGAGAAAGCCTCCAATTGGTTCCTGTAGACTCTTATCCAAGAGACTAACATGAATTCATGATTTATTAAAGTACTGTGCAGACTTGCATCACTTTACCCATAGCTATTATGAATTCTTATGGAATTTCTCATTTCCTTATATGTGATCCCAAATTCAGAATACAGAATGTTTCCTCAACTTTCATGACTATATCTCCATCCAACTATAAAATAGTCATTGGTCGAACGGGTCTAAATACTCAACACTCCACCGTGCTAATATATATGCCTTGGATCTCTCACTTCCTGGCTTTATACTGGTTGTAAGTTCCTCCCTTGGTCTATACTACTTACCTATTATGGAGATAATAATAACAGAAGAGAGTAACTTGTTCTCTCCCATCTGAGATGAGAAATATGGTTGATACTATTTTACGTCTCATTCCAGAATGAAGATTGTTTCTAGTCCTTAGAGGGTCTCACCTCCCCTTGAATCCCTTCTAGAGCACCTTCTACCCTCCTTTACTATTTACCTTTGCAAGTCAATGTTCCTTTAGTGGTTTTGCTCTCTTACTCTCTTATCATGTTTCCTTTCTTCCAATCATTCTATTTTTCTTTTTAGATGTTAATTTGATGCAAAGTGATCATAGAAAATAATTGTAGCAAAGTAATAAATCATGTACCACAGCATGCTTAAAAAACCTACCCTACTTGCTTGGATGTAGGGTATTTGTGTCAGTGGTGGTCTGACTAATTTCTTCCCCTCAGACCTGTTCTTCCCATTATTATTTGAGGTCAAAATAATTATTTAGGATTTATTTTATTACATTCCAAATGAAGAAACAACCCTTTAGTCCCCTTTTTCGCCTCCTCTCTCCTGACTCCGCGGCTGGCCTCGGCTCTACTAGCCAGAGCACCACCGATGATGCCTCGTGTGTCACCCGTAGTGCACCGCCTATCCTCCCCTTGACTTCCCCCTCCTGGCGTCACCGGTGTTCCTGGTTTCGCCTATTCTTCTTGTCCCTTCTCCCTCATTCACGGAATTAAATCCAGCCGCACCATGGTGATTCGGGGCTCGGCTTCATCGGATCCAGTCCTAAGGTATGTTCTCTTGGTGTCTTTCCTACTAGATCCGCCGTTGGTCTCCCGCAGCCCCGCCAGTCCTCATTGGTG
This sequence comes from Dendrocalamus latiflorus, assembly GCA_017311315.1. Taxonomy (NCBI): domain Eukaryota; kingdom Viridiplantae; phylum Streptophyta; class Magnoliopsida; order Poales; family Poaceae; genus Dendrocalamus; species Dendrocalamus latiflorus. The sequence continues at coordinate 26,981,776 of CM029657.1, forward strand.
CTCCACATCTTGCTAGGGCTTTTCTGCCCTGCCGACACCATTCACCTAGTGGTTGTTCACCAGCGCCTCTATCCCTCATTGCTTTGCACCTCGGTGGAGCTAAAGCTCCACTAGTGTCTTGCTTCTCCACGGTTCTTCGCTTTCGTCGATTCTACGCATCACGATGGCTGTATGCAACTGACGCATGGCGTCTTGGCGGCCACATGCCACCGACACCATGCTCTGGTACATCATTGGCCTAGTCCATCAGCTACTCTTCTCCAATGCCTTGCGTACCAGTGGCTATATGCCATCGACGCCATATGCCCTGGGTTCTTCGACTTCCCAATTCAACCTTCTCCCCTACTCCTACATTACCGCATTTCATTCTAGTTTGGTATTGTTGTTGTTCATTTTGTTTTCAGCTAATTGTGGAATGTGGATGTATCTGTGGTGTATTGTATGGTGAGCAATCATGGTGCTTGGGGGTTTGGTGCTTGCGCGTGAGAAACCATGTGGGTTCTTGGGGTCTTTGCATGCATCAGGGAGCAATGGCAAGGGTCTTGGGAGCTCATGGATGGCCACCCAAGCCTTCCTCTCCAATACCATGAGCTGGAGGCGGTGCTCTGTCGTGGCTCTATTGTTCGAGTTCTCAAACTTCTAGAGCTTGCAAAATGGAATGATTGGGGCTTTTGGGTTACCTTGCTAGCGTTGTCGGACTTGATTTGGGTTAGTTTGGTGGTGTACTCTATTCTCAAGTGGTTGCGCCTTCCTGAAGTGGCAAGTGCTTGTTGTGGCGGCGGGTTGTGGTCGTCGTCCTCTTGTTGGTCTCCTCTCCTCTGGTTGCCTTCGGTCTTGGCTTCTTCTCTTGACTCTCCCTCTCGGCTAGGTTTGTGGTTTTTGTGGGGTGGTTTAAATGGGTGAACTTCCCTCTCTTGGGTTGTTGGTTTGCTAGTGTGGTTGTATTGTGGTGTAGTGCTTTAGTGTGGCAGCAGCTACCTGTGGTGGTTTTGTGGAGGTGATGAGCAATGGCCAGCTTTCTTGTCTGGTGTGGTTTGCAGCTTGCCTCACTGGTGGCTGTGGTCGGTGGCTTTGTTTCTTCCTCCCCTTCCTCTCTTTATTGGCTCTACTTCACACTCCTAGGTGTGTTTCGGTTGAGACCCGTGGCATAAGACATGTCTTGTTCATGGATAAAGAAATGGTGACTCACCTTGAGGGAAAGGTAAAATGGTAAAGATAAGAATGGGAATTACTCCCGGATGATGAAACTCAATTAGCACGAGAGGTGTCTATTGGCCCTGGAAAGTCTGGTATCTCGATGAGCGATTGCCCTTATGCAATTTTGTTTAAAACATGGTTCTGACGGTAATTAATTTATTACATTTACTTCCTTTAGCTATTCTAGTTGTGGTTTGAGTCACTTATAGGTGTCTTCAATGGGGTTGGCTGTGAAGAAATTTAAGTTTGTTGCTTTGCTTTTAGATATTCAATTATGTTTTTTTATAATTATAGCTCTATAACTACTGGAGTGAAGAATTTATGAATATTTGGTGGAAAATTTCTAAGACACCATTTGCCCCTCTATTGCCATTACCAGTCCTACAGATTTACATGAAATTTTGAAATGTGAAAACTAGAAATTAGAGTTTGGTGGGAGTGGTTGCTACCCAGGAGTTTTTTGCAATTGGCTTCTGACTTCTTACTTTTGACTTTTTCTAGCAATATAGCTTTTTTAGGCTTTTTTGCCTTTTCTATTTTCTCTTATTCCTTTTCATTGTTCGTAATGATATAATTTTTTTATTTTTTATATTTAATTACGCTAAAAAGGTTACCAATAGCTACAATATATTTTAAACCACTATAGTAGAAAATAAGCTATCGTTACTATTATAAAAAACGAGTTGGTGGTTATACGTCTATTCCCCCCAACCGCTCTATTCACTCAATTTCTCACCATTTTTCACTTTCTAATCGATAAGAGTAACTCTCTTTTATAGCACAATTCTCTATATATTCAATGAGTTCCGTTGCAACGCACGGATACATAACTAGTAAGTTAAAACTTTTAAATCCAAATGAGCACTACCAAACCGTATAACGTAACTGATGATGTGAAGTCTGCAATGTGCAAACCGACAAGTTTGACTTGGAACCGCCTAACTGATGATGTCATACTGAACAGAGGTCAACACAAGTCAGAAGTTGAACTTTCGTGTCATTTGAGGCGAGCCAGTCGATCTGCGCGCCGGCCAGGTTTTGCAGCCATGCACACGCACGTATATACATCGAGATCACCATTCGCAGACTTCACAACGAAGCTTTCTAAATTAAGAATTTCAGTCGAACATTCAATGAAGCTTCTGTTATCTTTTAAAATTAATCAACGAAGATGTCAATTAATTCAACCCGACCACCTTCCGGTGAACAACTGAACATGCATCCGATCTGCAAGTTCGCGTCGGTACGTTCCGCAAGTTTTGTGCCAGCGATGACCATCGATGACGTACTTGGTCGTATTCAGATTAGAATTTCTACGGTCTGCTTTGCTCCTGGTTTAAATCTATATACATAAAAATAATTGGTGCGATTCAAAGTCTCTTCTTCTTCGTTTTGAGGGTTAAAAAAATCTTATAACAATCCTAAAAAAGTCTAAAAATTGTTATATTAATCGAGATAAAAGAGAAGTATCTTGACCACTTATTTTGATAGGACTAGATTATAACGATGCAGATTAATCATACATGTATATTAAAGTCGTATAGCAAATAAAATTATATTTTAATTATGGACAGTAGAGTTGTATACCAAAGGCAATTATATTATAATATCTAGCTATGCAATTGCGGGAAAATGCGCTAGTTAAGAATAATCTTCAGTCGTCCGCTCCTGAAACTTGGTCGTTAACGAAATTACGTCCGTCAGTACAGGACATCCAATTGGTGTGCAAATGAATGTTTAAGTTAATTACATAAGCTACTAGCGCCAGTTTTAATCCGTCAAAAACGTTTTGTGCATCCGCGGCAATGTCGTGGAAATAGTCACTCGTCGGAACAATGAGATCGATCAAACGCGGTTATAAATACCGTCGATCCTTCAGCTTGGCATGCACCGCAGCAAACCTAACTCAGTTCGGCTCGTCGCGGCGTCCCCTGCATGCCGACGTCGCGGCGGCCTCGCGACTGGGAGCTGATGGCCGTCAGCAACCGGCGCCGGCGACACAGGCTCAGTCGTCGCCTCCGCTGGTGTCCGTCAGCAAGGCATTGCCCGGGCATTCTGACTGCACGCACGACCAAAACACGCCCCCCAGTGGTACCCTGCCCTCCTCCTCCTAGAGCGCCATAATTAACTACGTACACTACTACATGCTGACATGCATGAGGCCAAACCTTGGAGCTGGGAGTTGAATAGCGATAATAAAGATTGATTTGTTCATTGGTTGTATTAAATAAAATACGCTTGAGTTGCATCGATCATTTCTGTTTTTCAGGAGTTAATTGTGTCATAGGAGCTAGGATGAGTACATGCATGCTGGATATGCAGAACAGCTAGTTGTTGACACTAGTATATCTTGTCCGCCGAGGCGCCGTTTTGTTTCAGAATAATAAAGATCTTCAGCTGTTTATTTCTTCATTTAATTATTTGATTCTTTATCTGTCTGTGGATCACCGATGGTTTTGTGGCACTATACCAGCGCCTGAAGGTGTATTAGTTCCAGGGGGTTTGAATCCTGCAATGGGTTGAGAACCTAATTAATTGATGGAAATATGTTAATGGATCAAGTTGTAGTGTACTCCTTCCGTTCTTTTTAACAAGGTGTATTTTGACTAAGCACACAGTAATCTACCAGGTTATAATTAAGACACAACAGAATGGCAACTACAAATACCTGTGTTATCACGAGTTGATTACCTCACGAATAAAGAGAGTGTGCAATTAGTTGCAAAATGTTGGAGACATAGCGAGGAGGGAGATCAAGGAAGGCAAAAGAGAGAAAACATCATTTCAGAAGCAGATAATTAGGTCAAACTATCTCCAATAAGTGCATATGCAAATTAACCAATGAATGGTAAACATATTGGTGCACGTATAGATGATCGTTACAATTTTCGCAGCTTCGTGATTCAAAGCATTAAATATTGTATTTGTTCCTTGTACTCTTGATTTAATAAGCTCAATTTTATAAGATCGTAGGTTAAATAAATAAGAAGTAGAATGGAAACATCAGTAACAAATGAAAAATGAAGAAATCAAAGTATTTTTTACACTTCTTGCATGCCTCAATACTTACCAGGTGTTTCCATGAAACCTTCATGTATCATTCGCAACTTCAGTTCAAAAATTTTTGAACACGTACGCCTGTAAGTTTCCATGAATTTCACTTTAAGTCTCACTGAAATTACCAACCGGCCTTTTTTCTTGCCTTGCGCAAAACTCGTTCACTGAACAACTAAACTTCTCCAAGATTCTGAAGAATCACAAAGATGCTACAACCCCACGTCCTACCTGGGTAGTTTCTACAGTTACGTGATAAATATAAATCACAAAGATTGATTGTTCATTGGTTGTATACGCTAGAATTGCATCCATTAACATGCACGCACGTGCGTGCATAGTGAATGGTGATCATTTCTGTTTATTTTCATTAATTATTTGATTCTTTATCTGTCTGTGGATCATCGATGATTTTGTGCACTACAACATCGGCTGAGGGTGTATTAGAGCAAGTACAACAATGATCTTATAGCCAAGCTAGTCAGCATTTTTGCTGATGTGGAGGAGAGAAGAGAGGAGAGCTTGGCTCTCATGCAAGCAACAAGCTGCACACAGGAGCCTATGCAGTGGTGGGTCCAGATAATAAATGTATGTGAGGAGAGTAGGAAAGAGAATGTGAGACATGGTACCATATAATAATAAAAAAATCTTTTGTAGACAAATAGAAGACAGATTATTGTATAACTTGGCTCTTATAACTTGACTTATAGCCAAACACTTGCTCTTAGACCAGTCTCAGAGCAGGTACAATAAAGCTTAGTCAGCAGGCTATAACAAATATAATATCAACCAAATCTTACGTGACAGAGAGAGAAAGGAAGAGAGAGAGAAGGAAGCTGGCTACTAAATTACAGCTAGCTATAGCACGTAAAAATATGCATTTCACTCTCTTACACGTGGGGCCAAATAGTTGTTGTAATAGCTACCTTATTGTATTGAAACTATTTTTTTGAAGGCTATAGATGAAATGGACAAGTGTTATAAGCCACTAATTGGCTATACTATTGTACTTGCTCTCAGTGGAGATTTCATGTCCCAGTTTCCAACACACCCATATTTTGGAAAACAGTGCAGAAGAGTTCATCCCACATGAAACTCTCTCTACTCCCATGAAACTTTAATCATCTCGCTTCATCAATACAGTGCCATGTCAGCGTATTAATACCATGAAAACTCCATGAAACCTCCACTGAGACTGGCCTTAGTTCCGGGGAGTTGAATACATTGCAATGGGTTGAGGAACCTAATTTGATTGAAAATAAGTTAATGGATCAAGTTGCAGTGTAGTCCTTCCGTTCTTTTACAAGGTGTATTTTGACTAGGCACACAGTGATCAACCAGGTTATAATTAAGACCAACATAATGGTAACTACAAATACCCGTGTTATCACGAGTTAATTTACCTCACGAAGAAGATATGTAAAATTAGTGCAAAAATGTTGGAGACATAGCGAGGAAGACAAAATAGAGAACATCGTTTGAGAAGCAGATAATTAACAGATTAATTAGGTCAGAACTAGCTCAAATAAGTGCATCTGTTAAATTAACCAATGAAGGTAAACCTTTGGTGCACGTATAGATGATCGTTTCCAATTAGCAGCTTCGTGATTCAAAGCATTAAATATTGTATTTGTTAATTGTACTATTGATTAATTAAGCTCAATTTTATACGATCGTAGGTTAAATAAATAAGAAGTAGAATGGAAACATCAGTAACAAATGAAAAGTGAAGCAATCCAAGTATTTCTTACACTTCTTGCATGCCTCAATTACTTGCCAGGTGTTTCCATGAACCTTCATGTATCATTCGCAACTTCAGTCCAAAATTTTGAACACGTACGCCTGTAAGTTCCAATGAATTTCACTATAAGTTCACGTGAAATCTCCCAACCGGCATTTTTTCTTGCTTGCGAAAAACTCGTTCAAACAATTGAAACTTGTCCAAGATTCTGAAGACATTGCTGGCTACAACCCCACGTCCTACGTGGGTAGTTACAACCGTATATACGACGTAATTTGCGTGTGGAATGTTGGAGCATTCTTTCTTTAATTCGTTTGATGCGACTCATGCAGTTCAGATGTGATGCATATATGCTAGCTTATTACCATTTCCAAGTCATAAACTGTCTTGTCTCCGTTGACTGCAAGTTAAGCTAGCTATAGCTAAGTACGTAGCTTAACACGTGGTTCATTAATTCTGATCCCGACCGATCGGTCTCGGTACTAGCTCTCCCGTGCAGTACGTGTCAGACGAGAAAGGCTATCGTTTACCCGTGACGTGCTTTGCCGTACCACATGATGTAATCAGCATTCAGCAATCCGGTCTTTCCCAGTTAAGCATGAAGTACATGTTACATGTTTGTACGTACCTACTACCTAGCCAGCTGGCCTGCAAGGTCTTGCTCAAAGAGTGTGACGAGTGGAACGAGATCACGTTTAGCTTTCAGTCCTCAATCTTATACATACTTGTGAGAACGATTGAAATTAAACAATCAGATGGATCGCCGAGTCTTTTGAATTCTTCTTTTGCATCCGTCAAGAACGTCGTATATACGTGCAAAAAACCTTGAATCTTCCTAGTGATCTCAGCTTCGCTCGCACGATAGCTAGCTCGTGCATGTACGCATGCAGATGCAGGCACCAGCTCTAACTGACTCATAGCTTAACCTTCTATCTGTACCTTTTAGTTTTATAACTGAAATTGCACTGTAACAGCCATTAGCTTTTTCTAAAAACATAAGAAAAATAAAACAATTGCTATATAGTTAAAGGTAATCCAAAGGAATAAGGGAAAAACAGAAAAGGCAAAAAAAACCAAAAAAGCCAAATAAATCAAAATTACAAGCTGACACGTTTCAAATAGCTTCTAGCTTAAATAAATTGAAAGCCAAAATAAACCGAACCTGAAGTCGTTTGGAACACGGCCTTACGGAACCCCATGTGTTGAACCCAATGCAACCATATACGCGTCGTCCAGGCAATGGAAAAAAGCAGCGTCGGAGTGATCTCTCTGGCCATGATCATGGTCATCTTCGTGACGCTCCACTAAGTGTAGCACCACTGAAAATAGGAACCATCTACTATCTCTATATCTCTCTCCCATCTTCTATCTCCTCTTTCATCATCTATTTCTCAATCTCTCTCTTTCCCTTGTTCAAGCCTGCACGGGGATTTGCTTGGCGGCGAGCGAGCGGCACCGCTGGACACAGCGGAGCAATGGCACAGTCGGCCATGGCAGCACGGCACGCAGGTGGCACCGGCTGAGTGGCTGCGGGCGGCTCGGCCAGGCGGAGGTGCAGGCTGGGAGATGTCGTAGGTCGATGACGTGTAGGCTGGGGCGGTGCGGCTGGCGCAGGCAGGTGGCAGTGCGACCGGCAGGCGATGCATTGGCGGCGGAGGCCGCCAGCTAAGGCCGGGTGGTGCATGGCGGAGCGCGTCGGCTGGCAGTGGCGGCTAGCGGCTGATGCAGGCAGCGTGGCCATGCAGCCAACGGCAGCCGGCAGGAGGCGCGACTGCTATGGCCGCGTGGTGTGCGAGACCCGCGTGGCTTGGGCGGCATGGCGCGCACGACGACGGTGGCGGCTGGAGTGGCCAACAGCTGACTTTCACGGCCACGCATTGCGGTTGGCCCGGTGCGTTTTAAGAAATCATGCAGTGGGTTGTGGTTCGCATGACGAACAGCGAAGCGCGTGGCCGACTAGTGATGCACACTATGAAGCTTAGTGAACGCTAAAATTTTCGGCCAAATACACTTCCGTCTGTCTTTCCACAAGATTGTCCTAGCCCTTGATCTGATTCGTCTCTGTTTCACCTTGTAGGTTTCGCACGCGGCCTTGGAGGAAGCGTCTTCGGGCAGTTGCGCACTTGTGATTCTTCGAGTAGTGAGTCCGCCGAGCGTGTTCAAGACAAATACCTCGCCGGCAGTAACCTCTCCGTTCCACATTTCATATCTTCCATGATTAGTTGTTAACATTTCACATCTTCCATGATTATTTGTTACCATTGCTATTGAGTATAGTTATCATATTACTAAAGTTATCTAGTTTTTATCATATTACTAAAGTTTACCTGGTTATTATCATATTACTTAAGTTTACCTGGTTATATCATATCAACTAAAGTTACCTAGTTATTATCATATCACTAAAGTTACCTATTTATTATCATATCACTAAAGTTTATCTAGTTATTATCATATCATTAATTTGCCTAGTTATTATCATATCACTAAAAACTTACCAAGTTATTATTATATACTCATGCTTTCCTGGTTATTATCATATCACTAAAGTTTACTTGGTTATTATCATATCACTCATGTTTGCCTGGTTATTAACATATTACTAATGTTTATCTGGTTGTTATCATATTACTAATGCTTGTCTGGCTATAAACTTCTAATATTGTATTCAAACTATGATGTTCTAAGTTATGTTGTTTCACATGCGTCCATAGGTAACCAGGCGTACGTCCCAAATTTGTTGTTGTCGTTCAGGTTTGAATAAACTAGCCAGGTCGTTAATTAGCTCGCGCGGGCTCATGAAAACAGATGATTCGGTTTGTTCAATTTGTTTGTACGAAAATTGATCGTAGCGATGACCGGCAATAGCTAGAGCGGTCCTATCAGTGTATTTTTATGGGTGTATACGGTGAATAAATCAGCTCGGATGAAGTAACTTGTCTTGTATGCTATGATCAAGTGTGTTTTTACCAAGTCAGTAATTCATTCCTTGTCGATCGGTCCTGCTTACGTGCTGAAACACCCAAAAATTTCAGATGTTCAAAATTATGAAAATTTTAAAACTTTTTATTGCATATTGTTGACATTTAAATTTTTGCTGAAATCATGTTTGGGGTTTTCTAAGTTTCGTGCTATGCAAATTAATAATCAAGAATAATCCCAAGTGTAAATAATGATCATATAAATAAAAGAATGGAAAGCGACATATCGGATCATGAATTCAAAAGACCAAAATCTTGAATTCAAATTCAAGACAATGAATAAAACCAAAAATTTCTTCTTTTAATTCAATTAGCATACAAAACCCAAGGTTGGATATTCAAAATATGTATACAATTCAGAACAAATAATATATAAAAGTGAAAGTAGAGGAATGTTGGATTTCGTATCTATATATTTGAACCAAGATTTGAATTGAAAATCCAAAAATTGTATACAAAATTTGAGCAAAAATCCAAACTCTGATTTTGCTCCCTTTCTCCTCCTTTTCCCTCTCTCTTGCATGTGGGCCGGCTCCTTCCCTGCCAGCGCCTTGCTACCGCAGCGCTTTTCCTCGGCTGCACCCCCTTGCGACCGTTGGGTTTAAGCACACCTCACCGCCCCATGCCTTGCTGCGGTCAGCACATTGCTGTCTGTTCCACCCCACGCTCTATTGTGGTTGTTATGAATAGCGCTTGTATTCAATATGAGGCCAATGGGCCGGTATATATACACAAAGTACAGGTGGTAAATATGCAAAGAACCCCTCATAACAATGGGGAATAACAAACTATACATATATCTCTAACATCCCCCTCAAACTCATGGTGGATCAACAACACTGAGTTTGGAGAGGTAGAAGCTGTGCTGTGGTCGAGTCTAGGCCTTCGTGAAGAAATCCGCTATTTGAAGCTCCGAAGGCACATACTGAAGAGTAATCACCTGATCATGCACACAAGACCTCATGAAAGAAGCATCAACACCAATATGCTTGGTGAGCTCATGCTTCACAGGATCACGAGCAATACTGATAGCACATGTACTGTCTGACAAGAGAGGGGTCGGTGTAGTGACAGAAACACCAAAATCCTCAAGTAACCACCGTAGCCAAGTAATCTCTGCTGTCAAGAGAGCCATGGCTCGCAACTCAGCCTCTGCACTCGAACGGGACACTGCAGTCTGTTTCTTCGTCTTCCAGGCAATAAGAGAACCCCCAAGAAAAGCACAGTAAGCAGAGATAGACCGGCGATCAGAGGGATCGCTGGCCCAAGTAGCATCCGAATAGGCCTGAAGCTGTAACGAGCTGGAACGTGGAAAGAAGAGACGGCGAGAGATAGTCCCGCGAAGGTATCGCAGAACTCGAAGAAGGTGGCTGTAGTGGACCTGAGTGGGAGCTGAAACAAACTGACTCAGAATATGAACTGGATAAGTGATATCCGGACGAGTAACAGCAAGGTAGACAAGACTCCCAACAAGATGACGATAGCGAGTCGGATCAGAAAGAGGCTCGCCATCAGAGAGTCGGAGATGAACATTGAGCTCCATGGGAGTCTCAACAGTACGCTGATCAGTGAGAGAGGCGCGATCAAGAAGATCCTGAATATATTTCTCTTGGGACATAAAGAAACCATCTGGAGTGGAAGTAACCTCAATCCCAAGGAAGTAACGAAGAGGACCAAGATCCGACATAAGGAACTGCTCACTAAGACGAGCCTTGACAAAGGCAATGTACTCAGAATCATCTCCCGTAATGATCATATCATCAACATACAGAAGAAGAAGAGTCCGACCACGAGACGAAGTGTGGACAAAGAGCGCAGGATCATGATCACTAGCTGAAAAGCCAGCAGCAGTGACCACAGAGGAGAAGCGCTCAAACCAAGCACGAGGGGCTTGCTTAAGGCCATAGAGAGAGCGACGAAGGCGACATACCATGCCCTCAGGAACAGAATACCCGGGTGGCGGATGCATGTAGACCTCCTCACGCAACTCGCCATTAAGAAAGGCATTCTTGACATCAAGCTGAGAAACAGACCAGTGGCGAACAGACGCCACCGAAAGAAGAGTGCGAATAGTGGTCATGTGGGCCACAGGAGCAAAACTCTCGTCGTAGTCAACACCATGCTCCTGCTGGAAGCCACGAGCAACAAGACGCGCCTTATAGCGCTCAAGAGAGCCATCAGAGCGAGTCTTAATCTTATAGACCCACTTACACGTGATGGGATGAGAATGAGATGGAAAAGGAACAAGATCCCAAGTACCAGTACGCTCGAGGGCAGCAATCTCCTCGGCCATGGCAAGCTGCCACTCAGGATGAGTAACAGCATCCCGGTAGGAGACAGGCTCACGAGTAGCTGCGCCAGCAAAGGCAAAACGGGCAGGAAGCCGAATCGACTGGCGATCGCGGAGAGCGTAGCGAGGAGAAGATGACCCATCAGGGGAAGATGGAGCATCAGAAGAAGATGGAACATCAGGAGAAGATGGCTCATCTGGAAGATCCTCAATAAGGGGAAAAAGTACTGTAGTGGGAGGAGCCTGGGGAGTCGTAGGAGACGACACAGGCGGCGACAACGGCGGAGAGGCCACAGGGGGAATATGTGGAGACTCAGTGGGACAGGTGGACGAGGGCAAAACAGATATAGGTGTATCTGGAAAGGTCAAGAAAGACAGAGACTCCACAGAGGAAGCCGAAGGAGAGGCAGGACGTGGGTAGAATGGATGAGACTCGTCGAAAGTCACATCCCGAGAAACCCGCATCCGACGACCAACAGGATCCCAGCACCGATAGCCCTTGTGCTCGGCACTGTATCCCAGAAAGACACACTCAACAGACTGAGCAGTCAGTTTGGTGCGTTCTCGAGGGGCGAGGAGAACGTAGCAAACGCAGCCAAACAGATGAAGGGCAGAGTAGTCAGGAAGACGACCACAGAGACGCTCAACAGGGATCGCACCCTGAAGAGCAGAAGAGGGCTGGATGTTGACGAGATAGGTGGCAGTGGAAACAGCCTCGGCCCAAAAGTGAGGTGGAATAGAGGCGGCGATCATCAGAGCACGAGCCGTCTCAAGGAGGTGACGATGCTTGCGCTCAGCGACACCATTCTGAGCATGAGCACCAGGACAAGAGAACTGAGCGAGAGTGCCCTGCTCAGCAAGGAAGCTGCGCAGGTGACGAGAGAGGTACTCGCCAGCAGAATCAGCACGAAAGACACGAATAGGAGTGGAGAACTGTGTGTGAATCATAGTGGCATAGATAGCAAGGCCTCACTACGAGAAGACATGAAATATATCCAAGTGTGACGAGAGAAATCATCTATAAAATATGATATAATACGATGACCCCCTTTCGAAACGAAGGGAGCCGGACCCCAAACATCTGAATGAACAAGATCAAAAGGGCGCTGAGACACAGACTCACTATGAGGATAAGGAAGCTGAATCTGTTTACCTAACTTACAGCCCTGACAATCTAAAGACACGTCTCCTGAGACAGACCCCAGAAGACCACGACGAACTAAGGACGACAGACGGGATCCACACAGATGGCCAAGACGGTGATGCCACTGCTGGAAAGAGCCGGTAGACGAAGTGGCAGAAGCGGAGAGACTGGCGGCGATGGTGGCAGCGGAAGGAAGGTGAAGCCAGTCAAGCTCCCAGAGACGCTGTGAGTCACGGCGCCGAGGGCCAGAACCAACCAGAGCTCCCGTGTGGCAGTCCTGAACACAACAAGAGTCAGAGTCGAGAATGACCCGATAACCAAGGTCAGTAATCTGCCCCAGCAGAAAGAAGCTGCAAGGTAAGGCGAGGAACATGAGCAACAGAAGGAACATGAAAGATGAGTTGCTAAGAGATCCTCGACCAGAGACAGAAAGAGATGTACCATCAGCAGTAAGAACACTGACAGGAGAATCAAGAGGTGTAATAGAAGACAGAGTGGAAGGATCAGGAGTCATGTGAAAAGATGCTCCAGAATCAAGAATCCACGGGGAGGTACCTGACTGTGTAGGAGGTGGTTCTCAGTGCCCGAAGAGTCAGTAGCAGAACCTGCAGAACCTGTCGAGGGAGAACCTGAAGCGGCAAGCAGGCGTCGAAGTCTGGCTATCTCCTGCTCGGTGAGAGAAGCTGCTGAAGAAGTCGAGGCAGACGTCGTCGTAGAAGCACTAGTGCCAGTAGAAGAACGGCGTGAAAGATGCCGCTTCTTCTTGTAGCACTGGGACTCATGTGGCCATCCTTGTCGCAGTAGGAACAGTGAGGACGGCCACCTCCAGACGGAGGACGGCCACCACCACCTGTGGTAGCCGCTGGAGGAGGCAGTGTAGCAGGCGGACGAGCGGCGAGCACAGAGGGGAGTGGCATCAGACCAGCACCACTCAGACGAGTCTCCTCTGCGCGTATCTCGGTAAGAGCCTCCAGGAGAGTGACACGAGGGTGGCGTGCAAGGAGCTGGGCACGCCTTTGCTCGAACTCAGGACGAAGGCGAGTAAGGAACTCGTAAACCCGCTGAAACTCCAGGTCAGCACGTACATCCAGGCAGCACGGACAGGTACGACAGCCAGCAGTGCGAAGTGAGTCCAACTGACGCCAGACAGCAGAACTCTGAGCGTAAAAAGCGTCAACAGTAGCATCACCCTGCTGAAGAGAGTGCTCCTGGCGGACCACGGACAGGTACAGGGCATCACCAGAGGGCTCGTAGCGCTGACGAAGATGAGTCCACATCTGGAAAGCCGAAGGGAGTCCCACAACCTCAGAAGAAAACTGAGGCTGGACACTGGCGATGAAGACAGCAGCAGCCCGAGCGTCGTCATCGTACCACTGAGTGTAGACGGTCAGACGATCCTTGTAGGAATCCAGAGCCTCCTGGTAGGCAGAGGCAGCTTCATCATCAGCAAGCGGCCTCAGCAGCAGCCTTATCGGCTGTCGGGGCAATGCAACAGGCGTAGGCTCCGTCGGAGGAATAGGGCAAGGCGGGCAGGTGACATCGCCAGAGAGGACGCCCCAGAGACGAAGACCACGCATATGGATGCGCATGTGAGACACGAAGTCGGTGTAATTAACACCATCAAAGATCACCGGGCAGCGAGGGAGGGAAACGGTGCCCATTGGTAGGCGGCGCTGGACGGCGCGGCGACCAAGGCAACGAAGTCTAACAGGCGGCGCTGGACGGCGCGGCGGTTAGAACGACGTTTTTTTCTTTTTTTTCTTTCCCGGTCGGTTTACAAACCGACCGAGTCGTGCGCCACTTCGCCGAAGGGAGCGGGGAGAGGCAGCAACGGCGAGAAGGGGCGGCACCGGCGACGCGGAGGCGGCACCGCGACGCCGGAGTCGGTGGAGGCGGCAACGGCGGCCCAGACGGCGACTTCGGGGGATCAACGAAGCGGCGGGGAGCACGACGGGGCGACGGCGCCGAGGCGACCCCGGGGGTGTGGGCGGCTTGACCAGATCGAATCGGATCTGGGCGGCGCGCGGTCCAATCCGGGGGAGCGGCGGCGGGGGCGACGGCGGGGGGCCGAGCGGAGGGCCGCGGGCGGAGTCGGGCGGGGCCGACGGGGACAGGGGCTCGAGCGAGCAGGCTCGGGCGGAGCCAACGGCGGCGGCGGCGGCGAGGCGACAAGCGAAGCGACGGGAAAACCCTAGGTACGCTCTGATACCATGTTATGAATAGCGCTTGTATTCAATATGAGGCCAATGGACCGGTATATATACACAAAGTACAGGTGGTAAATATGCAAAGAACCCCTCATAACAATGGGGAATAACAAACTATACATATATCTCTAACAGTGGTTAGCCGAGTCACCTCCATCTGCTTGGACCGGAGGGCGTAGGCATGCCGCCTGGACCACGACCCCTGCTCAATGCCCATCACTCACCGTTAGCCGCAGCACCCGCCTGGCCACCCCGTTGGGTCGCTATTTCTCTCTGAGCGCGTCACCTCCATCAGCCACAGTGCACGCACACTTGCCTCCGTCGCGTTTCCGCATCGGCTCACACATGCATGACCTCTCCCCTCTTCCTTTCCTCCCTCCTTCTCCTGCCTTTCTTCCTGGCGCCTATTAGCGCCGTGCACCTCGCCCACGCCGTGCCGGACCACAGCCCATGCACCCTCTGCGCTCCCGCGTCACATGGCCCTGCGTGCCACAGCGCCGCACTGGAGCCATGCTGGCCGTGCACCTGCCCGTGCATCATGCCATGCCGCCCGACAGCCGTGCCATGCTCCTGACCACTGTCCTGTGCCACGCCTTGTGATGCCCATGCCCTGCCGACTGTCCCATCACCCGAACCATGCGGTGTCATGGCCACGCCACCGCCCATCCCACGAACTGCACCGTGGTCACTGGCAATAGTGCGCCATGGTGCCTCCTCCACTGCTACAAAAGCTCCGTGAGCTCATCCCCAGCTTCCAGGGCCTTCTCCCCCTCCTCCCCCTCCAAACCAAGCTCAACCCAAGTCATGCCTGCCATGCGCCGGCCATGGCTTTTCACGGTGTTCCGGCTGCTCCTCTCATCCTCTCGCAAAGTACTTGCGTCACGTTATGCCCCATGCTTCTACTTGCTTTCCCCTCTATTGATTTTGGTCAAGGATCACTATAATTTGCTACTCGACGTTCTTCTCCATGACCGGCTGCTGTCGCCTCCACCTCGGCCATTTCCTCCAGAAGGCACTCCGGCTCGATTCCTTTCTTTGGAAGTGACACCAATGCGTCCCCTACATTCCCCAAGTACATGTATTTATTATTTGGTTCTAGGTTTAGGATCAGTATTTGGGTGCATATATTTTGTATTAAGAATTGTTTGGATTAATTGTGCCAATTGATGGCTTTATGTATCGTGCAATGCTACGTGACGGTTTGCTTGTTTGTGTTGGTTGCAGGACTTTGGAGCTAGGTCATGGGAGGCGTAGGAGGATCGGGACTAGGCACAGGGTAGTGCTGAGGTCCAGAACGGTCAGGGAGACGCTGAAGATGACCAATGCTTGCGGGTTGGTTGCAAGCTGGGACGATGAGGAACCGAAGCAAGAGTTACTGGTGGTGATCATGACGCGCAACGGCAAGGTGGACCTGGACTAGACTCAGGGAGGAGTTGAGATCCAGACGGTTGAGGAATCCGAGTGTCGTCATGTGCGAGAAGAGACATGTGGTGCACCAAGTAACTTGAGTCATTTGCAAGCGAGGATGGTTCAGTAGGCTTCAGAAAATTGAGAGGCTTGGCGGCAAGTCATTGGGGCCAGGTGGAAGATAGCGAAGCATGGATGATGCTTTGTGGAAAAAGAAGCGGGAAGCTTCGAGGAAGGTGGTAGAAGGGCATTTTGGTAAAATTGTATAATATCAGAGAAATATGTGTGAGTAAAACCTGGTGTTAGGTGGGATTAATGGGTTATCCTCAGTTTGGCCTAATGGGGGGATCCATTAGGTTTTGGTTTCAGGTTGTGAGCTTATAAAAGGGGAGGAGAGGAAAGAGCTAGGGTTTGAGAAGGTTGGCTAAGCCTTTTGGTGGCTAGCTCCTTCTTCCCATGAGAGATAGGTTAGAGAGTGTGTGTGCTCTAGCTGTAGAGCTCTTTCCTCCTGAGTGGAGTGGCTGTAAAATTAATCATCTCAAGTGAGCAATACATCAGTCTTTGATCTACCTTGTATATCTTTTTGTCTGATTGAGTTTGCTCTATTTTGAATTCGTTTTTCCTCTCTTCTCTCAACCCGTTCTTGATCTCTTCCTATTGCTCTTGTATGAGATGGAGATAATCTCTTGAGATCGATCTCTAATCATCTATGCACTTCAATAGCAAGATTTTCAAGAAACCTTGTTTTTGCACGTTTTTGGTATAATCGGGTGATTTCTTGATCCAATGATTTTTTATCTGATTTTTTTGGTGATCTAGCTTGCCATGACCTGTGGGAGCATATGCAAAGCCATTTTGGCTATCTTCTACCCACAAGTAAGATCTAATTATCGATTTGGGTTCTTACTTTTTTGGTTAATGTATGCGTTCTCAAATTGCAAAAAGGTCTCAAATTTGTCACATATTTTTTGATTCAAGAATGGAATAGTATCTTGAGGCCTTAAGCAATTTGCTTACAAAGTTTCATGGCCATTCGATCTTTTACTCAAAAGATATGTGGATTTTAGATCTTGTGGTTATGCGATTGCTCTGTTCTTCCGAGTCATTTTCGACCACATCTGGTTATGACCACTCATTGGTTCTTGACCACTTTGGTATTTTGACTGCTCTTTGATTTTCGATCATTCATTGATAGTCAATCTCACTAGTTGAAGTTTGGATTGGTTTGACCACTCTGGTTACGATCACTAGTTGATCATTGATCCTTCTGGTCATATTCTGAACTGATATGACCACCTTGGTTTTTGACCATTCACTAGTCGTTGACCTCCCTAGTCATCTTTCAGCTTGGTTTAACCTCTCTGGTTTTTGACCACTTACAGATGGACCACTCTCTGTAGTGGTTCACACCGGTCAGATTTCAACCAGCTGATTTCCACTCAATTTGATTTGGTTTTCGACCACTCTCTGATCACTGACCAATCAAGTCTAATTTCAACCACTTTGGTTTCTACCACATTGGTTTTTGACCACTCTTTCGTCATTATCCACTCGAGTCGAATTTCGACCATGTTGGCTTTCGACCATGTTATTTTTTTGACTACATTGGTCTTCGATCGCTCACTCTGGTCGTCGACCACTAGAGTCAAATTCCGACCACGTTGATTTCTAACAGGTAGTTGAATTTTGACCACGTAGGGTTTTCGACCATTCATTGGTCTTTCACAACATTGGTTGTTCGACCACTCGTTGGCTTTCAACCACATTGGTTACAACCACGTCGAATTCTGACCACGTTGATTTCTATCTGGTAGTCGAATCCTAACCACATTGATTTTTGACTGGTAGTCGACTTCCGACCACGGTGTCGAATTTCGAGCATGTTGTTTTTCCTACTATTTGCTCTCAGCTCTGTGAATCTGTGATCTTCAAGATGGATTCCTATCCAAATCTTTATAACTTTGTAGCTATCGGAGTAAAGGATAAGTGAATACTAGTGGAGAAATTTTTAAGGCACCATTCACCCCCTCTGTAGCCATCTTCGGTCCTACAGCAACCATAACAGAGGCGCATGATCGCTTAGATTACCATCTGAACTTTGCTGGATAGGAAACAGTTCTTGCAAAATCAGGAAACTTACAACAGACAGATCAACAGATGCGATACTATTGCTACCTCTAAAATATGTTTCTATCTCTAACTAACTGTACAAGAAAACTAGAGATAGAGAAGAATACGTTTCTTTAACTGCCCCCTCAATCACAACTGATCAAGATTGAGATTGCACCAAAACTCATAAAGCCACGCACTGGGAGAGCTTTTCTGAATCCATCTGCAACTTGGTCACCAGAGTGTATAAACCGAATGTCTAGTACCTTCTGTGCTACTCTTTCTGGAAACAAAGTGGTAATCCACTTCTACATGCTTGGTTCTTGAATGAAACATAGGATTAGCAAATAAATACATAGCACCAAGATTGTCACACCACAAACAAGCAGTACTTGCTTGATAGATTCCAAGCTCACCCAACAGTGATTGTAACTAGATAATTTCTACAGTTGCATTTGCTAAGGCCTTGTATTTATCTTTAATGCTTGATCTCGAAACTATAGCTGCTTTCATGCACTCCATGAGACAAGGTTTGAAATAAAGAATGATCTGACAACTTGCCTAATCTACATCGAAAAAAGCACTTATAAGCATTGACATTGATTATTAATTCTCAATCCGAATGTACAATGTTCTTTAGATATCTCAGTATCCTTTTTACGGCTGACCAATGTTGTGTCATTAGAGCATGCAAATACTGGCATACTTTGTTTACAGAATACGAAATCATTGGATGAGTTAATGTGAGATATTGTAAAATTACAAC
This sequence comes from Dendrocalamus latiflorus, assembly GCA_017311315.1. Taxonomy (NCBI): domain Eukaryota; kingdom Viridiplantae; phylum Streptophyta; class Magnoliopsida; order Poales; family Poaceae; genus Dendrocalamus; species Dendrocalamus latiflorus. The sequence goes on from CM029657.1 coordinate 27,000,672, forward strand.
CATAGTTCATAGCTTGTAGTGTACAGCGACAGATATTGTGTCGCAGTCTGGTTGGGCGAAAGGCTCCAGTCGCCTAACCATTAGGTGACTGGAGCCTATTTTTGTAAAAAAATTTCCCGCGGGTATATTTATGTAATTTCGAATAAAAAATGGATTATCCGTATAAAAAATTCTTGTTCTTTCTGGCTGCGGCTTGTAGCTTTTGGCTGCAGGTTGTGGCTTTTGGGTTGTTTGTACGAGAGATTACAGAATAACAGAAACTCACGTGCAGTTTTTGTTGATAAAAATGAAGTCAGTAAAGTATGTCCTACAATTAACTAGTAGACCCTATCTTGAAAAAAATACTTCGTTTAAAAGCTAGTTACTGTAGAAAAACCGAAAAGCAGCTTTTAGAAGCTGAAAAGAACAGGGCCTTATACGCCTTGGAGCTGCGCTACTAAAGCAAATGATTAGTTTTTTTTGCATGAGAGTTTGGGTTTTGCTGTGATGTGGGCACTCACCTTGGGACGGCAGACCCATGCTAGTGGACCTTGGGACCAGTCGGCATTGGAATTGCCGGTAAGTTAGATTCCGAAATACTCGGAATTAGCCAGAATGGTTGGTATTGAGTTCGATACATGATTAAAACTTTTGTGTGCCGTTTTAAATGTTGGTACAATATATTCCAACCATTCTAGCTAGCTGGTACCGACACGGAATTGATAACCCTGCTTGAAACTATGGACCTTACAAGGGAGGGGATCCCGTTAATGTATATCATGCCTGGATAAATTAAACAAGTACGTATATACACGCCAGTTCAATCCGTCAAAAACGTTTTCTGCATCCCTAACAATGTCGTGGAAAGTAGCATTAGCTCGATCGTATACCTCGCCTCGTGATCTGAACGTTGATGCGATCGCTGCTATCAGTAGCCACGCTTGAGCTTTGCATGCACTAGACCACAGGCGTCATCAGGATTCTCGAAATGGATATTCAAAGTTAATATAAAATATTATTTAATAGAAAATTAGAGGTTTGTAGTAGCAAAAATCAAAGTATAAATTGTTTGTAGTAGAGATAACATTTCAAATAATTTATAAAATTACAAAACAATTAAGAAAAATTTGTTGAATTGGGTATATAAGATTTAGAATCTGGAAATGGGGATGCACTTGTGCTGTTATTAATGTGCGCGGCCTAACTTGTCGGCCCCGGTAGACCAACCGTCGCCTCATGCTCCATCCTAGGACCCGGACTGTAGGCGATATGGCTAGAGCTGATTTGGCTAAGCCGCGCTTGGTGCTCACCGCCCTCTACTTGTTACCTTGAATTTAAATTTTGCATGAAACTTGGTTTTGGCTAAAAGAATTTTAAATTGTCTATTCACCTACCCCCTCACCTCAGCCTTCTTGAACCTTCAGCTGGGTTGTAGTATTTGAGACAAATTGGAGAGGGGGAGGTGCGGGAGTGCGCTGAAATCTATTAGGGGTATAAATATGAAATATTTAAACCAATTATCAATATATATGCTAAATATATCTACTAAATATAGGGAATTTCGCCCAAAACATTTATATGTTCAGTCGAACACCTATGAACTATATGGGGTCTGCCCCTGCACTAGACACCAACTTGATCAGGGCGATTAAGCTAGCCAACACAAGATAGCAACACATACATAGCAATACTTCACCAACGTATGCCAACTCTCGGTTTCAGCTAGCAGAGCTTGCTGCTGGTCGGAGATGAAGAGAGGACTGTGGCGAACTATGTCATTACTGAGGGGTAATAATACTAGTCAACGAATTATTATTTGTTTGTTTGGTAGAACACCGATCCAATAAATAATAAACCCATCAAAGTGGTTGCAACAGAATAATAATTATAGACTACGCACTTTATTATTACAACTCCAAGCCACGTAGGGCTTAGGGTTTTGGGCACATAATTAGCTCGATAATATTACAATAGTAACTATTCTCCACTATTAATTATATAGGGTACTTCAAATAAAAGAAAAGTATATAATTTAGTACCCATCCGACCTCAAATGATGAACTACAAGTCGTCTAATCCTCCTAGCTATTGTATATGGCCTCCACCTTGCCGAACTCCCAATCAGTGTCAACCTCGTACCCCGGGTGCCTTTATTTTCCACCCCACCCTCGTTAATTCCCATGTATAACCCGGCTGAATATGGCAAGTTTTTAAATAATGATACATATTTATCCTTATTTTTTTCAAGTTCTTACTTGATCTTTTCTTTGAAATCTATTTTATTATTTTGGCAAGTATTTAGTGTCTAAAATTATTCTAACAATAATTCTAGAGGAGAGAAAGCCTCCAATTGGTTCCTGTAGACTCTTATCCAAGAGACTAACATGAATTCATGATTTATTAAAGTACTGTGCAGACTTGCATCACTTTACCCATAGCTATTATGAATTCTTATGGAATTTCTCATTTCCTTATATGTGATCCCAAATTCAGAATACAGAATGTTTCCTCAACTTTCATGACTATATCTCCATCCAACTATAAAATAGTCATTGGTCGAACGGGTCTAAATACTCAACACTCCACCGTGCTAATATATATGCCTTGGATCTCTCACTTCCTGGCTTTATACTGGTTGTAAGTTCCTCCCTTGGTCTATACTACTTACCTATTATGGAGATAATAATAACAGAAGAGAGTAACTTGTTCTCTCCCATCTGAGATGAGAAATATGGTTGATACTATTTTACGTCTCATTCCAGAATGAAGATTGTTTCTAGTCCTTAGAGGGTCTCACCTCCCCTTGAATCCCTTCTAGAGCACCTTCTACCCTCCTTTACTATTTACCTTTGCAAGTCAATGTTCCTTTAGTGGTTTTGCTCTCTTACTCTCTTATCATGTTTCCTTTCTTCCAATCATTCTATTTTTCTTTTTAGATGTTAATTTGATGCAAAGTGATCATAGAAAATAATTGTAGCAAAGTAATAAATCATGTACCACAGCATGCTTAAAAAACCTACCCTACTTGCTTGGATGTAGGGTATTTGTGTCAGTGGTGGTCTGACTAATTTCTTCCCCTCAGACCTGTTCTTCCCATTATTATTTGAGGTCAAAATAATTATTTAGGATTTATTTTATTACATTCCAAATGAAGAAACAACCCTTTAGTCCCCTTTTTCGCCTCCTCTCTCCTGACTCCGCGGCTGGCCTCGGCTCTACTAGCCAGAGCACCACCGATGATGCCTCGTGTGTCACCCGTAGTGCACCGCCTATCCTCCCCTTGACTTCCCCCTCCTGGCGTCACCGGTGTTCCTGGTTTCGCCTATTCTTCTTGTCCCTTCTCCCTCATTCACGGAATTAAATCCAGCCGCACCATGGTGATTCGGGGCTCGGCTTCATCGGATCCAGTCCTAAGGTATGTTCTCTTGGTGTCTTTCCTACTAGATCCGCCGTTGGTCTCCCGCAGCCCCGCCAGTCCTCATTGGTGCTCCACATCTTGCTAGGGCTTTTCTGCCCTGCCGACACCATTCACCTAGTGGTTGTTCACCAGCGCCTCTATCCCTCATTGCTTTGCACCTCGGTGGAGCTAAAGCTCCACTAGTGTCTTGCTTCTCCACGGTTCTTCGCTTTCGTCGATTCTACGCATCACGATGGCTGTATGCAACTGACGCATGGCGTCTTGGCGGCCACATGCCACCGACACCATGCTCTGGTACATCATTGGCCTAGTCCATCAGCTACTCTTCTCCAATGCCTTGCGTACCAGTGGCTATATGCCATCGACGCCATATGCCCTGGGTTCTTCGACTTCCCAATTCAACCTTCTCCCCTACTCCTACATTACCGCATTTCATTCTAGTTTGGTATTGTTGTTGTTCATTTTGTTTTCAGCTAATTGTGGAATGTGGATGTATCTGTGGTGTATTGTATGGTGAGCAATCATGGTGCTTGGGGGTTTGGTGCTTGCGCGTGAGAAACCATGTGGGTTCTTGGGGTCTTTGCATGCATCAGGGAGCAATGGCAAGGGTCTTGGGAGCTCATGGATGGCCACCCAAGCCTTCCTCTCCAATACCATGAGCTGGAGGCGGTGCTCTGTCGTGGCTCTATTGTTCGAGTTCTCAAACTTCTAGAGCTTGCAAAATGGAATGATTGGGGCTTTTGGGTTACCTTGCTAGCGTTGTCGGACTTGATTTGGGTTAGTTTGGTGGTGTACTCTATTCTCAAGTGGTTGCGCCTTCCTGAAGTGGCAAGTGCTTGTTGTGGCGGCGGGTTGTGGTCGTCGTCCTCTTGTCATGGTCCTCTCCTCCTCTGGTTGCCTTCGGTCTTGGCTTCTTCTCTTGACTCTCCCTCTCGGCTAGGTTTGTGGTTTTTGTGGGGTGGTTTAAATGGGTGAACTTCCCTCTCTTGGGTTGTTGGTTTGCTAGTGTGGTTGTATTGTGGTGTAGTGCTTTAGTGTGGCAGCAGCTACCTGTGGTGGTTTTGTGGAGGTGATGAGCAATGGCCAGCTTTCTTGTCTGGTGTGGTTTGCAGCTTGCCTCACTGGTGGCTGTGGTCGGTGGCTTTGTTTCTTCCTCCCCTTCCTCTCTTTATTGGCTCTACTTCACACTCCTAGGTGTGTTTCGGTTGAGACCCGTGGCATAAGACATGTCTTGTTCATGGATAAAGAAATGGTGACTCACCTTGAGGGAAAGGTAAAATGGTAAAGATAAGAATGGGAATTACTCCCGGATGATGAAACTCAATTAGCACGAGAGGTGTCTATTGGCCCTGGAAAGTCTGGTATCTCGATGAGCGATTGCCCTTATGCAATTTTGTTTAAAACATGGTTCTGACGGTAATTAATTTATTACATTTACTTCCTTTAGCTATTCTAGTTGTGGTTTGAGTCACTTATAGGTGTCTTCAATGGGGTTGGCTGTGAAGAAATTTAAGTTTGTTGCTTTGCTTTTAGATATTCAATTATGTTTTTTTATAATTATAGCTCTATAACTACTGGAGTGAAGAATTTATGAATATTTGGTGGAAAATTTCTAAGACACCATTTGCCCCTCTATTGCCATTACCAGTCCTACAGATTTACATGAAATTTTGAAATGTGAAAACTAGAAATTAGAGTTTGGTGGGAGTGGTTGCTACCCAGGAGTTTTTTGCAATTGGCTTCTGACTTCTTACTTTTGACTTTTTCTAGCAATATAGCTTTTTTAGGCTTTTTTGCCTTTTCTATTTTCTCTTATTCCTTTTCATTGTTCGTAATGATATAATTTTTTTATTTTTTATATTTAATTACGCTAAAAAGGTTACCAATAGCTACAATATATTTTAAACCACTATAGTAGAAAATAAGCTATCGTTACTATTATAAAAAACGAGTTGGTGGTTATACGTCTATTCCCCCCAACCGCTCTATTCACTCAATTTCTCACCATTTTTCACTTTCTAATCGATAAGAGTAACTCTCTTTTATAGCACAATTCTCTATATATTCAATGAGTTCCGTTGCAACGCACGGATACATAACTAGTAAGTTAAAACTTTTAAATCCAAATGAGCACTACCAAACCGTATAACGTAACTGATGATGTGAAGTCTGCAATGTGCAAACCGACAAGTTTGACTTGGAACCGCCTAACTGATGATGTCATACTGAACAGAGGTCAACACAAGTCAGAAGTTGAACTTTCGTGTCATTTGAGGCGAGCCAGTCGATCTGCGCGCCGGCCAGGTTTTGCAGCCATGCACACGCACGTATATACATCGAGATCACCATTCGCAGACTTCACAACGAAGCTTTCTAAATTAAGAATTTCAGTCGAACATTCAATGAAGCTTCTGTTATCTTTTAAAATTAATCAACGAAGATGTCAATTAATTCAACCCGACCACCTTCCGGTGAACAACTGAACATGCATCCGATCTGCAAGTTCGCGTCGGTACGTTCCGCAAGTTTTGTGCCAGCGATGACCATCGATGACGTACTTGGTCGTATTCAGATTAGAATTTCTACGGTCTGCTTTGCTCCTGGTTTAAATCTATATACATAAAAATAATTGGTGCGATTCAAAGTCTCTTCTTCTTCGTTTTGAGGGTTAAAAAAATCTTATAACAATCCTAAAAAAGTCTAAAAATTGTTATATTAATCGAGATAAAAGAGAAGTATCTTGACCACTTATTTTGATAGGACTAGATTATAACGATGCAGATTAATCATACATGTATATTAAAGTCGTATAGCAAATAAAATTATATTTTAATTATGGACAGTAGAGTTGTATACCAAAGGCAATTATATTATAATATCTAGCTATGCAATTGCGGGAAAATGCGCTAGTTAAGAATAATCTTCAGTCGTCCGCTCCTGAAACTTGGTCGTTAACGAAATTACGTCCGTCAGTACAGGACATCCAATTGGTGTGCAAATGAATGTTTAAGTTAATTACATAAGCTACTAGCGCCAGTTTTAATCCGTCAAAAACGTTTTGTGCATCCGCGGCAATGTCGTGGAAATAGTCACTCGTCGGAACAATGAGATCGATCAAACGCGGTTATAAATACCGTCGATCCTTCAGCTTGGCATGCACCGCAGCAACCTAACTCAGTTCGGCTCGTCGCGGCGTCCCTGCATGCCGACGTCGCGGCGGCTCGCCGACTGGGAGCTGATGGCCGTCAGCAACCGGCGCCGGCGACACAGGCTCAGTCGTCGCCTCCGCTGGTGTCCGTCAGCAAGGCATTGCCCGGGCATTCTGACTGCACGCACGACCAAAACACGCCCCCCAGTGGTCCCTGCCCTCCTCCTCCTAGAGCGCCATAATTAACTACGTACACTACTACATGCTGACATGCATGAGGCCAAACCTTGGAGCTGGAGTTGAATAGCGATAATAAAGATTGATTTGTTCATTGGTTGTATTAAATAAAATACGCTTGAGTTGCATCGATCATTTCTGTTTCTCAGGAGTTAATTTGTCATAGGAGCTAGGATGAGTACATGCATGCTGATATGCAGAACAGCTAGTTGTTGACACTAGTATATACTTGTCCGCCGAGGCGCCGTTGTTTCAGAATAATAAAGATCTTCAGCTGTTTATTTCTTCATTAATTATTTGATTCTTTATCTGTCTGTGGATCACCGATGGTTTTGTGCACTATAACAGCGCCTGAAGGTGTATTAGTTCCAGGGGGTTGAATCCTGCAATGGGTTGAGAACCTAATTAATTGATTGAAATATGTTAATGGATCAAGTTGTAGTGTACTCCTTCCGTTCTTTTTACAAGGTGTATTTTGACTAAGCACACAGTAATCTACCAGGTTATAATTAAGACACAACAGAATGGCAACTACAAATACCTGTGTTATCACGAGTTGATTTACCTCACGAATAAGAGAGTGTGCAATTAGTGCAAAATGTTGGAGACATAGCGAGGAGGAGATCAAGGAAGGCAAAAGAGAGAAAACATCATTTCAGAAGCAGATTAATTAGGTCAAACTATCTCCAATAAGTGCATATGCAAATTAACCAATGAAGGTAAACATTTGGTGCACGTATAGATGATCGTTACAATTTTCGCAGCTTCGTGATTCAAAGCATTAAATATTGTATTTGTTCCTTGTACTCTTGATTTAATAAGCTCAATTTTATAAGATCGTAGGTTAAATAAATAAGAAGTAGAATGGAAACATCAGTAACAAATGAAAAATGAAGAAATCAAAGTATTTTTTACACTTCTTGCATGCCTCAATACTTACCAGGTGTTTCCATGAAACTTCATGTATCATTCGCAACTTCAGTTCAAAATTTTGAACACGTACGCCTGTAAGTTCCATGAATTTCACTTTAAGTCTCACTGAAATTACCAACCGGCCTTTTTTCTTGCTTGCGCAAAACTCGTTCACTGAACAACTAAACTTCTCCAAGATTCTGAAGAATCACAAAGATGCTACAACCCCACGTCCTACCTGGGTAGTTTCTACAGTTACGTGATAAATAAATCACAAAGATTGATTGTTCATTGGTTGTATACGCTAGAATTGCATCCATTAACATGCACGCACGTGCGTGCATAGTTGAATGGTGATCATTTCTGTTTATTTTTCATTAATTATTTGATTCTTTATCTGTCTGTGGATCATCGATGATTTTGTGCACTACAACATCGGCTGAGGGTGTATTAGAGCAAGTACAACAATGATCTTATAGCCAAGCTAGTCAGCATTTTTGCTGATGTGGAGGAGAGAAGAGAGGAGAGCTTGGCTCTCATGCAAGCAACAAGCTGCACACAGGAGCCTATGCAGTGGTGGGTCCAGATAATAAATGTATGTGAGGAGAGTAGGAAAGAGAATGTGAGACATGGTACCATATAATAATAAAAAAATCTTTTGTAGACAAATAGAAGACAGATTATTGTATAACTTGGCTCTTATAACTTGACTTATAGCCAAACACTTGCTCTTAGACCAGTCTCAGAGCAGGTACAATAAAGCTTAGTCAGCAGGCTATAACAAATATAATATCAACCAAATCTTACGTGACAGAGAGAGAAAGGAAGAGAGAGAGAAGGAAGCTGGCTACTAAATTACAGCTAGCTATAGCACGTAAAAATATGCATTTCACTCTCTTACACGTGGGGCCAAATAGTTGTTGTAATAGCTACCTTATTGTATGAACTATTTTTTTGAAGGCTATAGATGAAATGGACAAGTGTTATAGCCACTAATTGGCTATACTATTGTACTTGCTCTCAGTGGAGATTTCATGTCCCAGTTTCCAACACACCCATATTTTGGAAACAGTGCAGAAGAGTTTCATCCCCATGAAACTCTCTCTACTCCCATGAAACTTTAATCATCTCGCTTCATCAATACAGTGCCATGTCAGCGTATTTAATACCCATGAAACTCCATGAAACCTCCACTGAGACTGGCCTTAGTTCCGGGGGTTGAATACTGCAATGGGTTGAGAACCTAATTGATTGAAATAAGTTAATGGATCAAGTTGCAGTGTAGTCCTTCCGTTCTTTTACAAGGTGTATTTTGACTAGGCACACAGTGATCAACCAGGTTATAATTAAGACCCAACATAATGGTAACTACAAATACCCGTGTTATCACGAGTTAATTTACCTCACGAAGAAGATATGTAAAATTAGTGCAAAATGTTGGAGACATAGCGAGGAAGACAAAATAGAGAACATCGTTTGAGAAGCAGATTAATTAACAGATTAATTAGGTCAGAACTAGCTCAAATAAGTGCATCTGTAAATTAACCAATGAAGGTAAACCTTTGGTGCACGTATAGATGATCGTTTCCAATTTAGCAGCTTCGTGATTCAAAGCATTAAATATTGTATTTGTTAATTGTACTATTGATTTAATTAAGCTCAATTTTATACGATCGTAGGTTAAATAAATAAGAAGTAGAATGGAAACATCAGTAACAAATGAAAAGTGAAGCAATCCAAGTATTTCTTACACTTCTTGCATGCCTCAATACTTGCCAGGTGTTTCCATGAACCTTCATGTATCATTCGCAACTTCAGTCCAAAATTTTGAACACGTACGCCTGTAAGTTCCATGAATTTCACTATAAGTTTCACTGAAATCTCCAACCGGCCTTTTTTCTTGCTTGCGAAAAACTCGTTCAAACAATTGAACTTGTCCAAGATTCTGAAGACATTGCTGGCTACAACCCCACGTCCTACGTGGGTAGTTACAACCGTATATACGACGTTAATTTGCGTGTGGAATGTTGGAGCATTCTTTCTTTAATTCGTTTGATGCGACTCATGCAGTTCAGATGTGATGCATATATGCTAGCTTATTACCATTTCCAAGTCATAAACTGTCTTGTCTCCGTTGACTGCAAGTTAAGCTAGCTATAGCTAAGTACGTAGCTTAACACGTTGGTTCATTAATTCCTGATCCCGACCGATCGGTCTCGGTACTAGCTCTCCCGTGCAGTACGTGTCAGACGAGAAAGGCTATCGTTTACCCGTACGTGCTTGCGTACCACATGATGTAATCAGCATTCAGCAATCCCGGTCTTTCCCAGTTAAGCATGAAGTACATGTTACATGTTTGTACGTACCTACTACCTAGCCAGCTGGCCTGCAAGGTCTTGCTCAAAGAGTGTGACGAGTGGAACGAGATCACGTTTAGCTTTCAGTCCTCAATCTATACATACTTGTTGAGAACGATGAAATTAAACAATCAGATGGATCGCCGAGTCTTTTGAATTCTTCTTTTGCATCCGTCAAGAACGTCGTATATACGTGCAAAAAACCTTGAATCTTCCTAGTGATTCTCAGCTTCGCTCGCACGATAGCTAGCTCGTGCATGTACGCATGCAGATGCAGGCTACCAGCTCTAACTGACTCATAGCTTAACCTTCTATCTGTACCTTTTAGTTTATAACTGAAATTGCACTGTAACAGCCATTAGCTTTTTCTAAAACATAAGAAAAATAAAACAATTGCTATATCGTTAAAGGTAATCCAAAGGAATAAGGGAAAAACAGAAAAGGCAAAAAACCAAAAAAGCCAAATAAATCAAAATTACAAGCTGACACGTTTCAAATAGCTTCTAGCTTAAATAAATTGAAAGCCAAAATAAACCGAACCTGAAGTCGTTTGGAACACGGCCTTACGGAACCCCATGTGTTGAACCCAATGCAACCATATACGCGTGCCGGCAATGGAAAAAGCAGCGTCGGAGTGATCTCTCTGGCCATGATCATGGTCATCTTCGTGACGCTCCACTAAGTGTAGCACCCTGAAAAATAGGAACCATCTCTATCTCTATATCTCTCTCCCATCTTCTATCTCCTCTTTCTCATCTATTTCTCAATCTCTCTCTTTCCCTTGTTCAAGCCTGCACGGGGATTTGCTTGGCGGCAGCGAGCGGCACCGGTGACAGCGGAGGCAATGGCACAGTCGGCCATGGCAGCACGGCACGCAGGTGGCACCGGCTGAGTGGCTGCGGGCGGCTCGGCCAGGCGGAGGTGCAGGCTGGGAGATGGCGTAGGTCGATGACGTGTAGGCTGGGGCGGTGCGGCTGGCGCAGGCAGGTGGCAGTGCGACCGGCAGGCGATGCATTGGCGGCGGAGGCGCAGCTAAGGCGGGTGGTGCATGGCGGAGGCGTCGGCTGGCAGTGGCGGCTGCGGCTGATGCAGGCAGCGTGGCCATGCAGCCAACGGCAGCCGGCAGGAGGCGCGACTGCATGGCCGCGTGGTGTGCGAGACCGCGTGGCTTGGGCGGCATGGCGCGCACGACGACGGTGGCGGCTGGAGTGGCCAACAGCTGACTTTCACGGCCACGCATTGCGGTTGGCCCGGTGCGTTTTAAGAAATCATGCAGTGGGTTGTGGTTCGCATGACCGAACAGCGAAGCGCGTGGCCGAATAGTGATGCACACTATGAAGGCTTAGTGAACGCAAAATTTTTCGGCCAAATACACTTCCGTCTGTCTTTCCACAAGATTGTCCTAGCCCTGATCTGATTCGTCTCTGTTTCACCTTGTAGGTTCGCACGCGGCCTTGGAGGAAGCGTTCGGGCAGTTGCGCACTTGTGATTCTTCGAGTAGTGAGTCCGCCGAGCGTGTTCAAGACAAATACCTCGCGGCAGTAACCTCTCCGTTCCACATTTCATATCTTCCATGATTATTTGTTAACATTTCACATCTTCCATGATTATTTGTTACCATTGCTATTGAGTATAGTTATCATATTACTAAAGTTATCTAGTTTTTATCATATTACTAAAGTTTACCTGGTTATTATCATATTACTTAAGTTTACCTGGTTATTATCATATCACTAAAGTTACCTAGTTATTATCATATCACTAAAGTTACCTAGTTATTATCATATCACTAAAGTTTATCTAGTTATTATCATATCATTAAAGTTGCCTAGTTATTATCATATCACTAAAACTTACCAAGTTATTATTATATTACTCATGCTTTCCTGGTTATTATCATATCACTAAAGTTTACTTGGTTATTATCATATCACTCATGTTTGCCTGGTTATTAACATATTACTAATGTTTATCTGGTTGTTATCATATTACTAATGCTTGTCTGGCTATAAACTTCTAATATTGTATTCAAACTATGATGTTCTAAGTTATGTTGTTTCACATGCGTCCATAGGTAACCAGGCGTACGTCCCAAATTTGTTGTTGTCGTTCAGGTTTGAATAAACTAGCCAGGTCGTTAATTAGCTCGCGCGGGCTCATGAAAACAGATGATTCGGTTTGTTCAATTTGTTTGTACGAAAATTGATCGTAGCGATGACCGGCAATAGCTAGAGCGGTCCTATCAGTGTATTTTTATGGGTGTATACGGTGAATAAATCAGCTCGGATGAAGTAACTTGTCTTGTATGCTATGATCAAGTGTGTTTTTACCAAGTCAGTAATTCATTCCTTGTCGATCGGTCCTGCTTACGTGCTGAAACACCCAAAAATTTCAGATGTTCAAAATTATGAAAATTTTAAAACTTTTTATTGCATATTGTTGACATTTAAATTTTTGCTGAAATCATGTTTGGGGTTTTCTAAGTTTCGTGCTATGCAAATTAATAATCAAGAATAATCCCAAGTGTAAATAATGATCATATAAATAAAAGAATGGAAAGCGACATATCGGATCATGAATTCAAAAGACCAAAATCTTGAATTCAAATTCAAGACAATGAATAAAACCAAAAATTTCTTCTTTTAATTCAATTAGCATACAAAACCCAAGGTTGGATATTCAAAATATGTATACAATTCAGAACAAAATAATATATAAAAGTGAAAGTAGAGGAATGTTGGATTTCGTATCTATATATTTGAACCAAGATTTGAATTGAAAATCCAAAAATTGTATACAAAATTTGAGCAAAAATCCAAACTCTGATTTTGCTCCCTTTCTCCTCCTTTTCCCTCTCTCTTGCATGTGGGCCGGCTCCTTCCCTGCCAGCGCCTTGCTACCGCAGCGCTTTTCCTCGGCTGCACCCCCTTGCGACCGTTGGGTTTAAGCACACCTCACCGCCCCATGCCTTGCTGCGGTCAGCACATTGCTGTCTGTTCCACCCCACGCTCTATTGTGGTTGTTATGAATAGCGCTTGTATTCAATATGAGGCCAATGGGCCGGTATATATACACAAAGTACAGGTGGTAAATATGCAAAGAACCCCTCATAACAATGGGGAATAACAAACTATACATATATCTCTAACATCCCCCTCAAACTCATGGTGGATCAACAACACTGAGTTTGGAGAGGTAGAAGCTGTGCTGTGGTCGAGTCTAGGCCTTCGTGAAGAAATCCGCTATTTGAAGCTCCGAAGGCACATACTGAAGAGTAATCACCTGATCATGCACACAAGACCTCATGAAAGAAGCATCAACACCAATATGCTTGGTGAGCTCATGCTTCACAGGATCACGAGCAATACTGATAGCACATGTACTGTCTGACAAGAGAGGGGTCGGTGTAGTGACAGAAACACCAAAATCCTCAAGTAACCACCGTAGCCAAGTAATCTCTGCTGTCAAGAGAGCCATGGCTCGCAACTCAGCCTCTGCACTCGAACGGGACACTGCAGTCTGTTTCTTCGTCTTCCAGGCAATAAGAGAACCCCCAAGAAAAGCACAGTAAGCAGAGATAGACCGGCGATCAGAGGGATCGCTGGCCCAAGTAGCATCCGAATAGGCCTGAAGCTGTAACGAGCTGGAACGTGGAAAGAAGAGACGGCGAGAGATAGTCCCGCGAAGGTATCGCAGAACTCGAAGAAGGTGGCTGTAGTGGACCTGAGTGGGAGCTGAAACAAACTGACTCAGAATATGAACTGGATAAGTGATATCCGGACGAGTAACAGCAAGGTAGACAAGACTCCCAACAAGATGACGATAGCGAGTCGGATCAGAAAGAGGCTCGCCATCAGAGAGTCGGAGATGAACATTGAGCTCCATGGGAGTCTCAACAGTACGCTGATCAGTGAGAGAGGCGCGATCAAGAAGATCCTGAATATATTTCTCTTGGGACATAAAGAAACCATCTGGAGTGGAAGTAACCTCAATCCCAAGGAAGTAACGAAGAGGACCAAGATCCGACATAAGGAACTGCTCACTAAGACGAGCCTTGACAAAGGCAATGTACTCAGAATCATCTCCCGTAATGATCATATCATCAACATACAGAAGAAGAAGAGTCCGACCACGAGACGAAGTGTGGACAAAGAGCGCAGGATCATGATCACTAGCTGAAAAGCCAGCAGCAGTGACCACAGAGGAGAAGCGCTCAAACCAAGCACGAGGGGCTTGCTTAAGGCCATAGAGAGAGCGACGAAGGCGACATACCATGCCCTCAGGAACAGAATACCCGGGTGGCGGATGCATGTAGACCTCCTCACGCAACTCGCCATTAAGAAAGGCATTCTTGACATCAAGCTGAGAAACAGACCAGTGGCGAACAGACGCCACCGAAAGAAGAGTGCGAATAGTGGTCATGTGGGCCACAGGAGCAAAACTCTCGTCGTAGTCAACACCATGCTCCTGCTGGAAGCCACGAGCAACAAGACGCGCCTTATAGCGCTCAAGAGAGCCATCAGAGCGAGTCTTAATCTTATAGACCCACTTACACGTGATGGGATGAGAATGAGATGGAAAAGGAACAAGATCCCAAGTACCAGTACGCTCGAGGGCAGCAATCTCCTCGGCCATGGCAAGCTGCCACTCAGGATGAGTAACAGCATCCCGGTAGGAGACAGGCTCACGAGTAGCTGCGCCAGCAAAGGCAAAACGGGCAGGAAGCCGAATCGACTGGCGATCGCGGAGAGCGTAGCGAGGAGAAGATGACCCATCAGGGGAAGATGGAGCATCAGAAGAAGATGGAACATCAGGAGAAGATGGCTCATCTGGAAGATCCTCAATAAGGGGAAAAAGTACTGTAGTGGGAGGAGCCTGGGGAGTCGTAGGAGACGACACAGGCGGCGACAACGGCGGAGAGGCCACAGGGGGAATATGTGGAGACTCAGTGGGACAGGTGGACGAGGGCAAAACAGATATAGGTGTATCTGGAAAGGTCAAGAAAGACAGAGACTCCACAGAGGAAGCCGAAGGAGAGGCAGGACGTGGGTAGAATGGATGAGACTCGTCGAAAGTCACATCCCGAGAAACCCGCATCCGACGACCAACAGGATCCCAGCACCGATAGCCCTTGTGCTCGGCACTGTATCCCAGAAAGACACACTCAACAGACTGAGCAGTCAGTTTGGTGCGTTCTCGAGGGGCGAGGAGAACGTAGCAAACGCAGCCAAACAGATGAAGGGCAGAGTAGTCAGGAAGACGACCACAGAGACGCTCAACAGGGATCGCACCCTGAAGAGCAGAAGAGGGCTGGATGTTGACGAGATAGGTGGCAGTGGAAACAGCCTCGGCCCAAAAGTGAGGTGGAATAGAGGCAGCGATCATCAGAGCACGAGCAGTCTCAAGGAGGTGACGATGCTTGCGCTCAGCGACACCATTCTGAGCATGAGCACCAGGACAAGAGAACTGAGCGAGAGTGCCCTGCTCAGCAAGGAAGCTGCGCAAGTGACGAGAGAGGTACTCGCCAGCAGAATCAGCGCGAAAGACACGAATAGGAGTGGAGAACTGTGTGTGAATCATAGTGGCAAATTGCAAGGCCTCACTACGAGAAGACATGAAATATATCCAAGTGTGACGAGAGAAATCATCTATAAATATGATATAATATCGATGACCCCCTTTCGAAACGAAGGGAGCCGGACCCCAAACATCTGAATGAACAAGATCAAAAGGGCGCTGAGACACAGACTCACTATGAGGATAAGAAAGCTGAATCTGTTTACCTAACTTACAGCCCTGACAATCTAAAGACACGTCTCCTGAGACAGACCCCAGAAGACCACGACGAACTAAGGACGACAGACGGGATCCACACAGATGGGCAAGACGGTGATGCCACTGCTGGAAAGAGCCGGTAGACGAAGTGGCAGAAGCGGAGAGACTGGCGGCGATGGTGGCAGCGGAAGGAAGGTGAAGCCAGTCAAGCTCCCAGAGACGCTGTGAGTCATGGCGCCGAGGGCCAGAACCAACCAGAGCTCCCGTGTGGCGATCCTGAACACAACAAGAGTCAGAGTCGAGAATGACCCGATAACCAAGGTCAGTAATCTGCCCGGCAGAAAGAAGCTGCATGGTAAGGCGAGGAACATGAGCAACAGAAGGAACATGAAAGGATGAGTTGCTAAGAGATCCTCGACCAGAGACAGAAAGAGATGTACCATCAGCAGTAAGAAGGGCTCAGGAATAGATTAAGGAGAATCAAGAGGTGTAATAAAAGACAGAGTGGAAGGATCAGGAGTCATGTGAAAAGATGCTCCAGAATCAAGAATCCACGGGGAGGTACCTGACTGTGTAGGGGGTGGTTTCTTAGTGCCCGAAGAGTCAGTAGTAGAACCTGCAGAACCTGTCGAGGGAGAACCTGAAGCGGCAAGCAGGCGTCGAAGTCTGGCTATCTCCTGCTCGGTGAGAGAAGCTGCTGAAGAAGTCGATGCAGACGTCGTCGTAGAAGCACTAGTGCCAGTAGAAGAACGGCGTGAAAGATGCCGCTTCTTCTTATAGCACTGGGACTCAATGTGGCCGACCTTGTCACAGTAGGAACAGTGAGGACGGCCATCTCCAGACGGAGGACGGCCACCACCACCTGTGGTAGCCGCTGGAGGAGGCAGTGTAGCAGGCGGACGAGCGGCGAGCACAAAGGGGAGTGGCATCAGACCAGCACCACTCAGACGAGTCTCCTCCTCGCGTATCTCGGTAAGAGCCTCCAGGAGAGTGACACGAGGGTGGCGTGCAAGGAGCTGGGCACGCCTTTGCTCGAACTCAGGACGAAGGCGAGTAAGGAACTCGTAAACCCGCTGAAACTCCAGGTCAGCACGTACATCCAGGCAGCACGGACAGGTACGACAGCCAGCAGTGCGAAGTGAGTCCAACTGACGCCAGACAGCAGAACTCTGAGCGTAAAAAGCGTCAACAGTAGCATTACCCTGCTGAAGAGAGTGCTCCTGGCGGACCACGGACAGGTACAGGGCATCACCAGAGGGCCCGTAGCGCTGACGAAGATGAGTCCACATCTGGAAAGCCGAAGGGAGTCCCACAACCTCAGAAGAAAACTGAGGCTGGACACTGGCGATGAAGACAGCAGCAGCCCAAGCGTCGTCATCGTACCACTGAGTGTAGACAGTCAGACGATCCTTGTAGGAATCCAGAGCCTCCTGGTAGGCAGAGGAAGCTTCATCATCAGCAAGGCGAGCGGCCTCAGCAGCAGCCTTATCGGCTGTCGGGGGCAATGCAACAGGCGTAGGCTCCGTCGGAGGAATAGGGCAAGGCGGGCAGGTGACATCGCCAGAGAGGACGCCCCAGAGACCAAGACCACGCATATGGATGCGCATGTGAGACACGAAGTCGGTGTAATTAACACCATCAAAAATCACCGGGCAGCGAGGGAGGGAAACGGTGCCCATTGGTAGGCGGCGCTGGACGGCGCGGTGACCAAGGCAACGAAGTCTAACAGGCGGCGCTGGACGGCGCGGCGGTTAGAACGACGTTTTTTTTCTTTTTCTTTTTCTTTTCCCCGGTCGGTTTACAAACCGACCGAGTCGTGCGCCACTTCGCCGAACGGGAGCGGGAGCAACGGCGGAGACAGGGGCGGCACCGGTGACGGCGAAGGCGGCACCGGCGACGCCGGAGTCGGTGGAGGCGGCAACGGCGGCCCAGACGGCGACTTCGGGCGGACTTCAACGAAGCGGCGGGGAGCACCGGCGACGGGGCGACGGCGCCGAGGCGACCCCGGGCGGTGCGGCGGCTTGACCAGATCGATTCGGATCTGGGCGGCGGCGGTCCAATCCGGGGGAGTCGGCGGGGCCGACGGCGGCGGGCTCGAGCGGGCGGGCTCGGGCGGAGTCGGGCGGGGCCGACGGGGACAGGGGCTCGAGCGAGCAGGCTCGGGCGGAGCCAACGGCGGCGGCGGCGGCGAGGCGACAAGCGAAGCGACGGGAAAACCCTAGGTACGCTCTGATACCATGTTATGAATAGCGCTTGTATTCAATATGAGGCCAATGGACCGGTATATATACACAAAGTACAGGTGGTAAATATGCAAAGAACCCCTCATAACAATGGGGAATAACAAACTATACATATATCTCTAACAGTGGTTAGCCGAGTCACCTCCATCTGCTTGGACCGGAGGGCGTAGGCATGCCGCCTGGACCACGACCCCTGCTCAATGCCCATCACTCACCGTTAGCCGCAGCACCCGCCTGGCCACCCCGTTGGGTCGCTATTTCTCTCTGAGCGCGTCACCTCCATCAGCCACAGTGCACGCACACTTGCCTCCGTCGCGTTTCCGCATCGGCTCACACATGCATGACCTCTCCCCTCTTCCTTTCCTCCCTTTCTCCTGCCTTTCTTCCTGGCGCCTATTAGCGCCGTGCACCTCGCCCACGCCGTGCCGGACCACAGCCCATGCACCCTCTGCGCTCCCGCGTCACATGGCCCTGCGTGCCACAGCGCCGCACTGGAGCCATGCTGGCCGTGCACCTGCCCGTGCATCATGCCATGCCGCCCGACAGCCGTGCCATGCTCCTGACCACTGTCCTGTGCCACGCCTTGTGATGCCCATGCCCTGCCGACTGTCCCATCACCCGAACCATGCGGTGTCATGGCCACGCCACCGCCCATCCCACGAACTGCACCGTGGTCACTGGCAATAGTGCGCCATGGTGCCTCCTCCACTGCTACAAATAGCTCCGTGAGCTCATCCCCAGCTTCCAGGGCCTTCTCCCCCTCCTCCCCCTCCAAACCAAGCTCAACCCAAGTCATGCCTGCCATGCGCCGGCCATGGCTTTTCACGGTGTTCCGGCTGCTCCTCTCATCCTCTCGCAAAAGTACTTGCGTCACGTTATGCCCCATGCTTCTACTTGCTTTCCCCTCTATTGATTTTGGTCAAGGATCACTATAATTTGCTACTCGACGTTCTTCTCCATGACCGGCTGCTGTCGCCTCCACCTCGGCCATTTCCTCCAGAAGGCACTCCGGCTCGATTCCTTTCTTTGGAAGTGACACCAATGCGTCCCCTACATTCCCCAAGTACTGTCATGCCCTTTCCTCCACCCTAGCTCGATGGCAATGTGAACCTTCTCGCGTCGCCCATGCCTCCGTCACCAGGACACCTCGGCTCCTCCCCACCTTCACCGAATGCTCTGGTGAGTTCCTTGTGATCTCCTCATGCTCATGCTCCTTCTATTTTTCTTCCTCTTCCTCCCGGCCACCGCCGTCTCATTCCATCCCCACCTCCGGCTGCCGTGCGTTGCCGTCCGCCTGGATCGGTGCCGCTCGAGCCGTGAAGTCGCATCCCCTAGCCTCTACTCTTTCCCTACAACCCATTTTGGTGGTCGCCTTGGCTCCATCATGGACCCCTCACATTCGGCAAGCTTGCCCAGCCTCGTCACTGTGCCTCCCCTTTCGGCCTTCAGCTCCGCTGTTTCCACTGAACAGAGCCCCTCCTTTGTCCCTCTCTCTGGCTATATGACATATGGGCCACCTTAGCTAGCAATTGGCTTAAGATAGTAAATTAAATCTAGTAGCATGTGCTCAACTGTTGATCTCCCTGTGCAAGAAATATTTCAAATAAGAAACCTGTTAAAACATGTCTTATAAATAAAAGTAAGAATAATGTTTGTTTTGAAATTAGCACAAATATTTATGAAGAACAAGGAGAGTTAGGGATTAAATCTGATTAATGGTGTGAGGATAGATAGAGATTAAATTTAATTAATGGTGTGTAACAATGATTAGCAAGTTAGTTATTATTTAAGACTAACTAGTGTAGGAATAAGCCTTGTAAAAGGAGTTGTTATTATTTCTATAATCCAATTGTTAATAGGACTATTTTCAAATAGTGATTAAATAATCAAGAAAAATAGTTTAATAATAGCCCATTAATCTTTAATTGAGAATACTAAGATTTAATTAAAGATTTCATTGTGTATAAATAGTAAATCTCAGAAATGATTAGCATGCCATATTCATCCAAATAATAATAATGGACATTATAGATATATATACATTTACGTAAAATGTCTGAATATCATAAAGGTCCTAATTGAACCGATAGTTAGCTTAAAGTGTAGTAAATTAAATCAAATATGAAGTCACTAATAATTAACTACAAATACGAGGTTTTAAATTAAAGGTTGATGTAAATACAATTAAGTGTTCATAACGACCATCAATATTTAATTAGCGCATCCGCTTTAATGAATAATCTATTCCTGAAAAATAAGTTATATGGAACTGGGAGTTATTAGTAAAGCCAACCAATATAGTTTTAAGAAATTCATATGCCAGTTGAAAGTCCTATTGAGATATAATCACTGTCATTAGGGCGGCTAGGCCTACCACTCTTACTCAGCAAACCAAGTTACTCTAACAGGCCACAACTAGTTAAATCTTAGCAGTACATTTGATTAATAATGATATTGAAATATAATTATATAACAAGCTAGGCCCCACATACTAAGAATTAAATTGTACTAAACAACAACTAAGGATACCTAGGATAACGATGGGGTTTAATTCGAAGGGCATCTTTAACTAAAAATCATGAACATCTATTAAAGTCCCCGGGGCCATCGGTAATTAAAATAATATTAATAATTTGTATTTTAATGAACAAGGTAATATTAGGACCATATAAAATAACACATCTCGAATTGCTAGAAATATGAACCATAAGATTAAATCAGTAAGCCAAAAATCGTATACATCGCGTATATAACACATACCCTAATTCGTAAATGCTAACACTTATCAAATAAACACTTGATACCTCGGCTGGATCATACAATCGGTCCATAAGTCTAACCTGACTCATAGAACTTTCTTAATAAATATAAAATAAGAAAAGAAGTTATTAAATTAAAAGATCAAGCCATGCTATTCCACCATCAGCTATGCCTGGCCATCCTTGAACCCAAAGCGGAATATTTCTGTGAATATTCCTTTGTCATTAAACTATCCTAGACATCCTTCTTGGTAGACTATTCCTCTGTCGTCCCCCACTTCACTCAAAGCTCCTTGACTTTGTCCATATTCTGCACCCCAATAAACTTTGCCTCAGATCACCAACTTTGCATAATAAAAATTTATCAAGTTTAATTGAATTTATTTGAATGTTTGAGTTATTTGTATTTATCTGGATTCAGTTGTTTAGTGCATAATTAGAAATTGGAGTCCTAAAGAATCAATGGATCAAGCGAGACCAAGATCTAGTTGAAGACCAGAAGCTCAAGACCATCGAATGAGAAAGCGTTGAGTGAGCTCAAGACTGCGATAAACCGCACAAGGCGAGTCAATACCTTGATCATGTTGAACCAACATTTTATGCAAACTATTTTTGTTTAAATTATCAAATTGCATGTTGTTATTTTATATGCAAATCTATGATTGTTTTAAGATTCTAGTTACATGCCTATTATTTATCTTATGAGTATTACATTCCCTTGGAACATTTGAGCCTTCGAGCCTTGTCATCCTAGGAAAACTATAAGGGTAACTTTTGAAAATAAGTCTATATTTATACCCTCTACTTAGTACTTCTTAGATACTCGAGGGCATTAACTTGCCTTGGCATCATTTCAACATGAAAACTTAGTTTGGAGAATCATTGATGGAAGGTGGCTGGTATGTTGTAACATGGATATTTTATGCTCCCAAAAACCTCAAATTGCTTAACTATCTGAGCGGATGGTTCGGGGGTGTGGTGCAGTTGATGCATGAGAGTGTGAAGTATGGTAGAACCACCCAGATAACCCTAAGAACTGAATCTGGTGATCACCTCCCCGTGTATAACTGTATAACCACAAGATGGAAAACTGCAGGCAGGGCTAACTAATTTGCATCAACCCAATGTGGGTTGCACTAGTGTGACCACATGCAGGTAGAGGATGGCCACATCCTCAGATGTGACAGCGCAAGAGGGGGCTTCTGAAAGGGTGGTCGTACGTCTAAGGGAGTGAAACCTCAGCGGACATGGCCCTGCTGAGAAGATGCATTGTAACAACCTTCTTATGATTACTTAGTCATATGCCTAAGAAGCGTGTAATGGCCAACATTGTGAGATAATCATATCTTATAGGTAAAGTGTACAACCTCCGCAGAGTAAAAACTATTCGAATAGCCATGCCCATGATCAAGGCCGGACATGAGAACTTAACCAGATATAGTCCTATTTCAAAAACTTTATAGGTGGAATTGAAAAATGGTGGGTTGTAGGAAGTCCTGATTTATGTTGCCATGGGTGTCGCCCCAGTGATAAGGTAAGTGGTTATAACGTTGAAAGGTTAGCATATGGTGCAAAAGCCATATAACAATGGATGAAATCTAATATTGCACTTTTTTTTACCCAAATATCATGTTTTAGTTTAAACTGCTAGCTCTTAGGGAATTTCTATGAACCGTATCTTTAAAAGCAATTTATGGCAAATAAAACAACTTAAGCCTTCTCTTGGTAAGCCATGCATGTTATTTATTTGCATACTGTGTATTGGCTCACAGAGCATGGTGGTTTGTGCTCACCCTCGCTTACTCAATTAATCCAGAATCCAGAGTCAGATTACTGCACTCCGACGATACACCTGGTCATGATGGTAAAGAAGATGAAGAGGCCAAGAACTAGGTTGCGAATCTTAATTGGCTGCCTGTGGGCATGTCCTGAGGGTCTCACCTGTGTGTTCCATTTTCGCTGTTGCATTTTATTGATTTTGGCTTGATCGGCCCATGTGTAAGTCTATTATTATATTTACGCGTTCGCATAATATGTACTTTGATATTCAGTACTGCATCTATGAGCATTATCCACTAATCCAGAGAATAGTGCAGTGGATTCACAGAAGATTCTGGATTGTCAAATCCAGGTCGGACAGAACTAGTATCAGATCATGTCAACTGTAGGTCGTGACTTTAGTTAGCTGGGCCGTTAGTTTCATGACTATAGTTATTTATTCGAAATCTATTTGAAAAAAATAAGTATCATTGCTCATTCTCATCTCTCTTAGATGATCCCCTCTCATCTATATGCTGCACTAGCCATTTTTAGTTTTGAAGCTCTCTTATCCCGAATTCAAATAATAAAATTTTAGGATTTGTCTTGTAAACTCTTTTTGAAAATCTACTTTGGATCAAATCATAAAGCTTGACCTTGAAATTCAGTTTCAAAAATTGTTTCATCCTTGGAGGATCAATTATCGAAGTGTTTACAAAATCTATTCTCAAACTCAGTTTAACAAACCTGGTCTTCTGAGGAAATTTTCTTAAGTTTAACTACTTACCAAAATTTATTTCAAAATTCACTTTGGTTTTTCAAATAGTCAAAACAAAAGTTATTTCTTGAAAATTTTTACTAAAAAAATGACCTTGTTTTTCAAAAATAAAGCGTAAAGGTTAGCTTTTGAAAAAAAGAGGGGTGTTACTTTTGAAAAGGTTATGGTAAAAATATACTTCCCATGCTTGGTCTTGTTATCCATGGTTAGAAAAATATTTCTTTTCTTACTCTACAAAAGCATGAATAGAGTCGTAAATAAAGAAGATAGATAAACCCATAAAGGGATTTATTCATTTATGATGAATAAACAAGAATGATGGTGGATTCATGTCGATCATTGGAAGAAAACAATAGTGTTAGTTTTGAAAAAATAAATTGGTGGAGCTTAAAGGATTGAATAAACTAGATGGATGAATTAATTAAATTTCAGAGAAATAGGGAGTGTAATAACAATTGTTGGTCTATAGCTTTACGCTTCCGATGATATGTACTTTGATGTTTAGTATTGTGTCTGTGAGCACTATCTACTAATCCAGAGAATGGTAAAGTGAAATCACAGAAGATTCTAGATTGTCAAATCCGGGTTCGACACGTACCACGTGATGTAACTGGCAATGAGATGCACTTCAAACTCTCATTTGCAATCAAGTAGCTATCACCAATCCTACCAGTGTTTGCACCTCATTGTTTCCCCACTACTACAGAGAAGGTCATACTGAACGTATCATCATAGTATTAAGATGCGAACCATCTGTGATAATGAAAAACTTCATAGACGGTTCTTTTATTCTAACCGTCTGTGATAATTCACACACGGTTCTTAATGAGAACCGTGAAGTGATAATTATATATCACAGACGGTTCTAACCATCGCTACTAACATAAATGGTCGTACATGTATAACCGTCTGTGATAATTGCAACACTGATGGTTTTGGAGAACCATCTGTGGTGAGACATCCAGTATGACCTTCTCTGTAGTAGTGATGGTTTAGGTGATCCTGCAATACTTGCAACTATGGTGCAACTATGGGACTCTGTATTGGACATCAATTTGGAACCAAATGAAGAGGATGTGATGTTGTGGAAGCGGACAGCTAATCCTAATTTGGTTGTATGCTGGTAGCCAATCACAATATCAGGCATTTAAAAAGGGAGAATTTAGAATATGCGACACTAAAGGTATGACATTTAGGATAATACCATCCACTATGTTGTAATTCATAATATGCCATCCTAAAGGTTACTTCCATCGATATATGCCATTCTGGCTATTTAAATGTGTTTTCATCTTTTTCCTGTTTTCTGGCCTGGGCCATATGGCGTGCGAGGGCAAACGGGTCTTTTTAGGTGGGAAAACAGAAAAAGTGAGCAAAATGAAGTTAAATGGCCAAAATGGGATATGTGGAAGTAAGCAATCTTTAGAGAGGCATATCATGAATTACGACGCATAGGATGGCATATCATAAAAAGCCATTCTTTGGAGTGACATATCCTCCAAAGGCATATCATGAAGCCCAGGGGGAATAGAGTTGATTGGGCAAGATTTTTTAGATGACTACACATGTTAAAAGTAGACTACGTCTACATATAATTGCTGTCATTTTACATACTGCCAAAACATTCTGCTTGTCTCAGTTACATGTTTTAACTTACATTGATCACTTGCCCTGATCTGTTATCTCCTCTGCAGCACCTATCATCAGTTCGTGGAGTAGGAGTTGCCCTTGTCGCTCAATTCTCGGGTGCTAAACAAATGTCTTTAATTTGAACAAATTCCTAAATGGAGCTAGTATTTTAGTCCCATTTGGAACATGATATTATTTTCAGATTTGCGGAAATTGAATTGCAACTTGTGAAAATTTTTGCAAAATTCCCTTGTTCCATACAGACCCCTAGTCAAAGTACTAGGTGCTAGCACATTTTCTGTGCGTGCATTCTTAGCACATGAATGTGAGCTGCGTATCTTTTGCATGAGAGAAGAAAAGAGCCATACAAGAATCTCAAACAACGGCTTCGCATGAGAGGAGAAAGGAGCCATACAAGAAGCTCCAAACGACGGCAGGTTGAGGACCGGCCTAGGCATACAAGGCAATTTTAAGCTAAACTAGAAGGAAAGAACAGCCACAGCCAACGACTAAGAAATTAAGCAACCAGCTTGTCGAGGCCACAGAGCAACATCATCATCTCCCAGTTCAATAGTTGGTAAAAACTGCAAAGTGCAAATTACTCTAATATGAAATGCGACGCGTTAGCACTCCGTACATCACCAATCCCAAGTGTTTGCACCTCATGTTTTTCCCCATTCTCTAGCGTCAACCGAAGTAGTAATAAGAACTATATTTAATATATAGACAAAAAGATAGTGAAAATAACTAGATTACCCCTAATTATTATCTCTAAGCACTATATTTAATATATGCATATAGATAATAGCAAATAAAACTGTATATTTATTAGGGGTATAAAGAGAACATCATACTAATTTTGTAATGAAGCTTGAGATATGCCATACATTTATGGACAAGATAATTTAAAAAATATATTCTATAAACTTGGACGAAGAGAGTATACAATAATTGATAGCAATTATTATCCGTGGTATGAGCCACTGTTTCAGAATACAAGTTACTCTAGCATAAACAATTGACATTTAATTGTTTGGGTTTGCTTTGTGAATGAGGTGGCTCTGGTATAATAACTAGTTCGATCAGAACAGGCGTTTGGCAAACCTGAGCATGACCACGGAGAAGCAAGCAGAGGCTATGTGTCGTGCTTCTGCATCGATCAGACTAGCCATTCAGAAATGAGCACTTTTTTGGCAATCCAGATGGCTAAACAGCAATGGGTTTACTGGACTCATCATTATTGATCACTGCAAGGGACATTAGGTTTTATGGTCAATAAAACTTCTTTTGATGTCTCACTAATTTACCCGGTGTCAAAAGCCGGGTTTACTGTCACACCTATGCATTTCATTCAAACAAGGGATATCATGATTATGTCTAGATACATAACAATTTACTGCCAGCTGAAACTGTTTTACTGTACCCATGAATTTACTATACACATCGTTATAGTTTACTGCCACACCTACACATTTACGCTCGAACTACACTACTACATGTGATGGCGGTAGTGAAAATTGGCTACCATATTTACATCCACAAACATTCCAATTTACTGCCAGTCGAAAAGCTTTTACTACACTATCCAATTTACTGGATATGTCAATTAGAGTGGTACGGGGATATGTCGCGGGCAGGTGGGGACAGGTGGGATACACAGTTTCGATGTGGTGGTAGGCTCGATTGGAGCGGGAGGCAAATGGCTGGAGCATAGAATAACTTATTCTATTTATATCTATATATGTATATATACATATATAAATATACATATATAAATATACATATTATACATATATATATACATATATATATGTATATGTATATATACATACACACACATATATGTGTGTGTATGTATGTATATACGGTAGCGCTATTCTATGCTTGCGCATTCTGTGCGCACAGTTTTGCACCGCCCTTATCACCGGTTATGCGAAAAGTTATCATTGGTTGTGAAGAAAGTTATCACCGGCTGTGTACTATGAGCGTCAACAGTAACTTCACTCGCTACCGATGGTAACTTCAAGCAGAACCGATGGTAACTTTTTGGCACTGTGAATGTTTGGTAATAACTTCATTCAGAACCAATGATAACTTCATTCAGAAATGACAGTAACTTTCCTGCGTATTTTACACTTGCACGCTGGTTAGTGTTTCTATATGTATATATATATGTATATGTGTATGTGTATATGTATAAGTATGTGTATGTATATATGTATATATGTGTGTGTATGTGTGTGTATATATATATATATATATATATATATATATATATATATATATATATATATATATATATATATATATATATATATATGTGTGTGTGTGTGTGTGTGTGTGTGTGTGTGTGTGTGTGTGTGTGTGTGTGTGTGTGGTGGAATGGTGTTGTACACGCTTGTAACGTGATGCGTACTAACTAACGATCAGTTGATGTGTCTAATGCTTGTGAAAACTGATCGCTAAAATTGTTTATACTGTACTTTCCATTTCTCAAGCAAACTGAAAAAGATGCATTACACAGCAATAATGTTAATTATTTCCGTGCTTCAGCTCTATTCAGGTCATTCTACCGACAGTCTGGCCAAAATTAATGACCAAAATGCTCTGTTCCGAACGGTCAGGAACACTGGGGAAAAAGTGGGGTCATCGTTCATCAAATTTTGAGCATAGAAGCACCACCTGATTTTTAAATGCGAATACGAAAACCTATTATGTGGACAAAACAAGAAAGAAGCAATTGCGTGGCTAGTACGTCCCACTAGTTCCTTTTCCATAAAAAATTCATTTTGTTTCTTGCGCAATTTCCTTTTCAATTCGCCGTCCCAATTCAGAAGTTAAAAACTGTGTCAGAATTGCGTGGCTAGTACGTCCCACTAGTTCCTTGTCCCAATGCTGCAGCTCCCTAAGGTCCATTCCAAACAACAACGATTTCTAGATTTCAGAAGTTAAAAACTGTTTGAAATACATTGTTTTGTTAATACGTTTTTTTCGCTTTTCTCGTTGTATTATCTATGAAGATATAACGGTATTTTTTATTTTCTTTAATTGAATAATTAGAAAAATCTTACAATCGCTGTAGTACTATTTCAGCTAAAAGCTAAAAGCAACAATACTTTAAAACGTGGCCTAAGTTATTTTTTTAAATTAAATAACTCAGAAAAATCTTACAATCGCTACAATACTATTTCAGCTAAAAGCTAAAAGCAACAATACTTTAAAACATGGCCTAAGATCTCGTCAACACTGGAAATGCTTCAGAAGAAGCTGCAATTTACTCTTTTACATGCATGGAAGTACTAATGTAAGTACGCCTCAAATATCTCATCAAACACCGGAAGCGCTTCAAAAGAAGCTGCAATTTTCTCTTCCGGAACTACTGATATTAGTACGCTTCGAAAGAAGGGTGCAGTGTGCTCTTCTGTATGGATGTAGGACTATTTCTCTTTTTCCTTAACAACTACAAAGCACATGTCATCAGGATTCTCAAAAGAAAAAACACACGTCATTAGCTTTTATTATTTAATAGATTCAAATACATTGTAGTGCGAGAACGAATCTATTTTCTCTGTTTTTTTAAAGTTTGAGAATGAGTTTAATACGTCCGTACGTGAAGCATCGAATTGATTAATTTGTAGATTAATCAAGGGCGTAAGTGTGGTCTCGAATGGTGAAATTTCCTTATCAACAAGTCTACGGTTTTTTTGGTCAGTCCAGACCCCGATCACATAAGAACCAAACGATGTGAAACCTTTAAGCTTTAAGCTTACCGTTTCCTAGGGATAAGCTGTAGTCTCCTCCGTTGACTCTAAGTCAAAAAAAAAACAGACGTTGTTTAGACCTGCTTATTTGCTCGGATTTAATTTAAGATTAATCTTCGGTCCACGCTTGAAACCATAGTAATCAATTTCATTTCAGAGACCATTCCAATTTGCCTCTTGGTATAGAATACACTGGTATCGATCTATTCTGGCGCTTTAAGCTTATCGATCTAGCTGGTACCGACACGGAATTGATAACCCTGCTTGAAACTATGGACCTTACAAGGGAGGGGATCCCGTTAATGTATATCATGCCTGAATAAATTAAACAAGTATGTATATACGCGCCAGTTCAATCCGTCAAAAACGTTTTCTGCATCCCTAACAATGTCGTGGAAATTAGCATTAGCTCGATCGTATACCTCGCCTCGTGATCTGAACGCTGATGAGATCGACAAGCTGCTATCAGTAGCCACCACATGCTTGAGCTTTGCATGCACTAGACCACCGGCGTCACCAGGATTTTCGAAATAGATAGTCGAAGTTAATATAAAATATTATTTAATAGAAAATTAGAGGTTCGTAGTAGCAAAAATCAAAGTATAAATTGTTTGTAGTAGAGATGACATTTCAAATAATTTATAAAATTACAAAACAATTAAGAAAAATTTGTTGAATTGGGTATATAAGATTTAGAACCTGAAAATGGGGATGCACTTGTGTTGTTGTTAATGTGCGCGGCCTAACTTGTCGGCCCCGGTAGACCAACCACCTCCTCATGCTCCATCCCAGGACCCGAACTGTAGGCGATATGGCTACAGCTGATCTGGCTAAGCCGCGCTTGGTGCTCGCCACCCTCTACTTGTTACCTTGAATTTAAATTTTGCATGAAACTCGGTTTTGGCTAAAAGAATTTTAAATTGTCTATTCACCCGCCCCCTCACCTCAGCCTTCTTGAACCTTCAGCTGGGTTGTAGTATTTGAGACAATTGGAGAGGGGGAGGTGCGGGAGTGGGCTGCAATCTATTATGGGTATAAATATGAAATATTTAAACCAATTACCAATACATATGCCAAATATATCTACTAAATATAGGGAATTTCGCCAAAAAAAACTTATATGTTCAGCTGAACACCCATGAACTACATGGGGTCTGTCCCTGCACCAGACACCAACTCGATCAGGTTGATTAAGCTAGCCAACACAAGATAGCAATACTTCACCAGCATATGCCAACTCTTGGTTTCAGCTAGCAGAGCTTGCTGCTAGTCGGAGATGAAGAGAGGACTGTGGCAACCTATGTCATTACCGAGGGGTAATAATACCAGTTAACGAATTATTATTTGTTTGTTTGGTAGAACATCGATCTAATGAATAATAAACCCATCAGAGTGGTTGCAACAGAACAATAATTAGAGACTATGCACTTTATTATTACAACTCCAAGCCACGTAGGGCTTAGGGTTTTGGGCACATAGTTAGCTCGATAATATTACAATAGTAACTATTCTCCACTATTAATTATATAGGGTACTTCAAATAAAAAAGTATATAACTTAGTACCCATCTGACCTCAAATGATGAACTACAAGTCGTCTAATCCTCCTAGCTATTGTATATGGCCTCCACCTTGCCGAACTCCCAATCAGTTTCAACCTCGTACCCCGGGTGCCTTTATTTTCCACCCCACCCTCGTTAATTCCCATGTATAACCCGGCTGAATATGGCTAGTTTTTAAATAATGATACATATTTATCCTTATTTTTTTAGGTTCTTACTTGATCTTTTCTTTGAAATCCATTTTATTATTTTGGCAAGTATTTAGTGTCTGAAATTATTCTAACAATAATTCTAGAGGAGAGAAAGCCTCCAATTGGTTCCCGTAGACTCTTATCCAAGAGACTGACATGAATTCATGATTTATTAAAGTACTGTGCAGACTTGTATCACTTTACCCATAGCTATTATGAATTCTTATGGAATTTCTCATTTCCTTATATGCGATTCCAAATTCAGAATACAAAATGTTTCCTCAACTTTCATGACTATATCTCCATCCAACTATAAAATAGTCATTGGTCGAACGGGTCTAAATACTCAACACTCCACCATGCTAATATATATGCCTTGGATCCCTCACTTCCTGGCTTTATACTGGTTCTAAGTTCCTCCCTTGGTCTATACTACTTACCCATTATGGAGATAATAATAACAGAAGAGAGTAACTTGTTCTCTCCCATCTGAGATGAGAAATATGGTTGATACTATTTTACGTCTCATTCCAGAATGAAGATTGTTTCTAGTCCTAAGAGGGTCTCACCTCCCCTTGAATCCCTTCCAGAGCACCTTCTACCCTCCTTTACTATTTACCTTTGCAGGTCAATGCTCCTTCAGTGGTTCTGCTCTCTTTCTCTCTTATCATGTTTCCTTTCTTCCAATCATTCTTCTTTTTCTTTTTAGAAGTTAATTTTATGCAAGGTGATCATAGAAAATAATTGTAGCAAAGTAATAAATTATGTACCACAACATGCTTAAAAAGCCTACCCTACTTGCTTGGATGTAGGGTATCTGTGTCAGTGGTGGTCTGACTAGTTTCTTCCCCTCAGACCAGTTCTTCCCATTATTATTTGAGGTCAAAATAATTATTTAGGAATTTTTATTACATTCCAAATGAAGCAACAACCCTTTAGTCCCCCTTTTTCGCCTCCTCTCTCCTGACTCCGCGGCTGGCCTCGGCTCTACTAGCCAGAGCACCACCGATGAGGCCTCGTGTGTCACCCCTAGTGCACCGCCTATCCTCCCCTTGACTTCCCCCTCCTGGTGTCACCGGTGTTCCTGGTTTCACCTATTCTTCTTGTCCCCTCTCCCTCATTCACCGAATTAAATCCAGCTGCACCATGGTGATTTGGGGCTCGGCTTCATCGGATCCAGTCCTAAGGTATGTCCTTTTGGTGTCTTTCCTACTAGATCCGCCGTTGGTTTCCCGTAGCCCCGCCAGTCCTCATTGGTGCTCTACATCTTGCCAGGGCTTTTCTGCTTTGCCGACACCATTCACCTAGTGGTTGTTCACCAGCGCCTCTATCCCTCATTGCTTTGCACCTCGGTGGAGCTTAGCTAAAGCTCCACTAGTGTCTTGCTTCCCCACGGTTCTTTGCTTCCGTCGATTCTACGCATCACGATGGCTGTATGCAACTGACGCATGTTGTCTTGGCGGCCACATGCCACCGACACCATGCTTTGGTACATCATTGGCCTAGTCCATCAGCTACTCTTCTCCAACGCCTTGCGTACTGGTGGCTATATGCCATCGACACCATAGGCCCTGGGTTCTTTGACTTCCCAGTTCTACCTTCTCCCCTACTCCTACATTACCGCATTCCATTCTAGTTTGGTATTGTTGTTGTTCATTTTGTTTTCAGCTAGTTGTGGAATGTGGATGTATCTGTGGTGTATTGTATGGTGAGCAATCATGGTGCTTGGGGGTTTGGTGCTTGCGCGTGAGCAACCATGTGGGTTCTTGGGGTCTTTGCATGCGTCAAGGAGCAATGGCAAGGTCTTCAGAGCTCATGGATGGCCACCCAAGCCTTCCTCTCCAATACCATGAGCTGGAGGCGGTGCTCTGTCGTGGCTCTATTGTTCGAGTTCTTAGACTTCTAGAGCTTGCAAAATGGAATGATTGGGGCTTTTGGGTTACCTTGCTAGCATTGTCGGGCTTGATTTGGGTTAGTTTGGTGGTGTACTCTATTCTCAAGTGGTTGCGCCTTCCTGATGTGGCAAGTGCTTGTTGTGGCGGCGGGTTGTGGTCGTTGTCCTCTTGTCATGGTCCTCTCCTCCTCTGGTTGCCTTCGGTCTTGGCTTCTTCTCTTGACTCTCCCTCTCGGTTAGGTTTGTGGTTTTTGTGGGGTGGTTTAAATGGGTGAACTTCCTTCTCTTGGGTTGTTGGTTTGCTGGTGTGGTGGTATTGTGGTGTAGTGCTTTAGTGTGGCAGCAGCTGCCTGTGGTGGTTTTGTGGAGGTGATGAGCGATGGCCAACTTTCTTGTCTGGTGTGGTTTGCAGTGAGCTTGCCTCACTGGTGGCTGTGGGCGGTGGCTTTGTTTCTTCCTCCCCTTCCTCTCTTTATTGGCTCTACTTCACACTTTTAGGTGTGTTTCGGTTGAGACCCGTGGCATGAGACATGTCTTGTTCATGGATAAAGAAATGGTGACTCACCTTGAGGGAAAGGTAAAATGGTAAAGGTAAGAATGTGAATTACTACCGGATGATGAAACTCAATTAGCACGAGAGGTGTCTATTGGCCCTGGAAAGTCTGGTATCTCGATGAGCGATTGCCCTTGTGCAATTTTATTTAAAACATGGTTCTGATGGTAATTAATTTATTACATTTACTTCCTTTAGCTATTCTAGTTGTGGTTTGAGTCACTTGTAGGTGTCTTCAATTTGGTTGGCTGTGAAGAAATTTATGTTTGTTGCTTTGCTTTTAGATATTCAATTATGATTTTTATAATTATAGCTCTATAACTAATGGAGTGAAGAATTTATGAATATTTGGTGGAAAATTTCTAAGACACCATTTGCCCCTCTTTTGCCATTACTAGTCCTACAGCTTTACATGAAATTTTGTAATGTGAAAACTAGAAATTAGAGTTTGGTGGGAGTGGCTTCTACCCAGGAGTTTTTTGCAATTGGCTTCTGGCTTCTTACTTTCGTTTTTTTCTAGCAATATAGCTTTTTTTAAGGCTTTTTTGCCTTTTCTATTTTCCCTTATTCCTTTTCATTGTTCGTGATGATATAATTTTTTTTATTTTTTATATTTAATTGCGCTAAAAAGGTTACCAATAGCTACAATATATTTTAAACCACTATAGTAGAAAATAAGCTATCATTACTATTATAAAAGAACGAGTTAGTGGTTATACGTCTATTCTCCCCCAACCGCTCTATTCACTCAATTTCTCACCATTCTCTACTTTCTAATCGATAATAGTAACTCTTTTCTATAGCACGATTCTCCATATATTTAATGAGTTTCGTTGCAACGCACGGATACGTAACTAGTAAGTTAAAACTTTTAAGTCCAAATGGGCGCTACCAAACCCTATAAGGTAACCGATGATGTGAAGTCTGCAAAGTGCAAACCGACAAGTTTGACTTGGAACCGCCTAACTGATGATGTCATAAGGAACAGAGGTCAACGAAAGTCAGAAGTTGAATTTTCGTGTCATTTGAGGCGAGCCAGTCGATCTGCGCGCCGGCCAGGTTTTGCAGCCATGCACACGCTTCAATGAAGCTTCTGTTATCTTCTA
This sequence comes from Dendrocalamus latiflorus, assembly GCA_017311315.1. NCBI lineage: Eukaryota > Viridiplantae > Streptophyta > Magnoliopsida > Poales > Poaceae > Dendrocalamus > Dendrocalamus latiflorus. The sequence continues at coordinate 27,034,731 of CM029657.1, forward strand.
AAATTAATCAACGAAAATGTCAATTAATTCAACCCGACCACCTTCCTGTGAACAACTGAACATGCATTCGATCTGCAAGTTCGAGCCTGTTTGGTTGCCTGCATGAGCGTGGTCAGGCTGAGTAGAGAAGGTCCTCAGCCGCGTTTTTCCTCAGCCTGATTCCAGTTGATTTTTTGTATCCGCTTGTGTAGGCTCTCACCCTGATGCAAACAACCAAACAGCCTCTTCGTGTCCGTACGTTCCGCAAGTTTTGTGCAGCGATGACCATCGATGACGTACTTGGTCGTATTCAGACTAGAATTTCTACGGTCTGCTTTGCTCCTGGTTTAAATCTATAAACATAAAAATAATTGGTGCGATTCGAGGTCTCTTCTTCATTTTGAGAGTAAAAAAAATCTTATAACAATTCTAAAAAAATCTAAAAATTATTATATTAATCGAGATAAAAGAGAATTATCTTGACCACTTATTTTGATAGGACTAGATTATAACAGTGCAGATTAATCATACATGTATATTAGAGTTGTATAGCAAATATAATTATATTTTAATTATGGACAGTAGAGTTGTATACCAAAGATAATTATATTATAATATCTAGCTATGCAATTGCGGAAAAATGCGCTAGTTAAGAATAATCTTCAGTCGTCCGCTCCTGAAACTTGGTCGTTAACGAAATTACGTCCGTCAGGCGTCAGTACAGGACATCCAATTGGTGTGCAAATGAATGTTTAAGTTAATTACATAAGCTACTAGCGCCAGTTTTAATCCGTCAAAAACGTTTTCTGCATCCGCGGCAATGTCGTGGAAATAGTCTCTCGTCTGAACGATGAGATCGATCAAACGCGGTTATAAATAACCATCGATCCTTCAGCTTGGCATGCACCGCAGCAACCTAACTCAGCTCGGGCTAATCAACCAAGCTAGCTGCGAACACGCACATATATACTGAAGATGATGAAGGGAGGAGGAAAAGGTATGGCTGGAGCTGCGGCCGCGCTGCTGGTGATGCTGCTCGTCGCGGCGTCCCTGCATGCCGACGTCGCGGCGGCTCGCCGACTGGGAGCTGATGGCCGTCAGCAGCCGGCGCCGACGACACAGGCTCAGTCGCCTCCGCTGGTGTCCGTCAGCAAGGCATCGTCAGGGCATTCTGACTGCACGCACGACCAAAACACGCCCCCCAGTGGTCCCTGCCCTCCTCCTCCTAGAGCGCCATAATTAACTACGTACACTGCTACATGCTGACATGCATGAGGCCAAACCTTGGAGCTGGAGTTGAATAGCGATAATGAAGATTGATTTGTTCATTGGTTGTATTAAATAAAATACGCTTGAGTTGCATCGATCAACATGCACGCACGTACGTGTATAGTTGAATGGTGATCATTTCTGTTTCTCAGGAGTTAGGGTGTGTTTGGTTGGGCTGTGGCTTCTGAAAAAGCTGCTGTGGGCTGTGAGCTGTGAGAAAGCTGCTGTGAGCTGAGAGCTGTGAGAAAAGCTGAAAGCCGTTTGGTTGAAACAGCTGTGACTGTAGGTTTGGTAAGAAATACCTGTAATGCCCCTGTAGGCCTGAGAGACTGTTTATATGCAAATTGATCCTTAAACACTATGTTGTTCACTGATTCGCATGTAAATGATCATTTTAGAAAGGGAAAATTAAATTTTGTAAGTTTTGCATCCAGCATTAACATATGGTCCACATAAATAGAACGATAGCGTTTTACAAAAGATATAGAGCTCATATAATGATGTCCTCCGTCAACATAATTATCCCCTTCTTGCACTAACCAAAGCATCAGCTATCCTAGTGCGAATGGTATTCATGGTATCCTCATTCTCCACATCTGGACTCTCATCTCCTTGTGTTTGTGCCGTGGCACTTGTCTGTTGTATCAAGTACTCCTCATCAACATCACATCTATCGAACTCCATATCATGCAAATTGCTGTCACGAATAAAATTATGCAACGCCAGACAAGCAAGAATGATATGCTTCTGAGTACGAGTTGGGAAACTTGGGATGCCCTTCAAAATACGCCACTTCTGCTTCAAGACTCCGAAAGCCCGCTCAATGACATTTCGAAGGGATGAATGCAAGAAATTGAACACCTCGTACTTCCCTTGAGGATGCCCAGAACGATGCCGAAATTCTGGTATATGGTATGTGCTTCCTTTGAAAGGGGCAAGATACCCTATTCGGTTTGGATAACCAGAGTCCACGAGATAATACTTTCCTATAAAACCAAATCAGCAAAGGCAAATAATAATACAAGTATTGCTAACTTAGTAAGGAACCATGGATACCTTTAGGAGGCACGGGAAATGAAGGAAAATTTGCTAATGCATGATTGAGGATCCGTGTGTCATGTGCAGAACCCGGCCAACCAGCAACCGCAAAGATAAACCTCATGTCAAAGTCACAAACAGCTAGCACATTCTGAGATGTATATCCATGTCGGCATGTGTGGTTAACCACTTCCTCTGCTGGCACTGCCACTGGAACATGTGAACCGTCTATTGCTCCAATAGTGCCTTTGAAGTAAGGCCAGAAACGGTCCTCTTTGACCCTTTCATGCTCCGTACAGAAAGTAGGATCTCTTGGCTTAATATTGTCCTTAGCTAACTTGCGCAAACACTTCAATACTTCGTGAAACTTGATGTGAACTGTCCAGAGTGACCGTGTAAAACGATTTTCAGCTTGTGAAAATGATTGGGGTCCTCCGACGATCCACAAGAACATCGCCAATGACTCAATGGATGAAACATTATTAGTTGAGGTCAAACCGTAGGTCGAGACTAGCAACTCATGAAGTGCCATGAAAACCTCGGTGCTCATCCGAAACATCTTATAAAAGTACCTCGGACGACCCATGCACCTCATCACCCATTGAATTCCAGTTTCTGGTGTTTCCCTGTATTCACCTTTGTGCAAATACCGCTCAGTGTACAGTTTGCCCATTTGACCAATAACAGCAGCATGCTGGGAAAGTTCAGCTAGCAGGAGTAGTCCCTTTTGCCCTTCTTTGGCCAAATCTTCCAAGTTATCATCCATCTACAAAGAAGCACAACAATATATGGACAGCAAGGAGACAATATTTTTTGAAAGAAGCACAACAATATATGGACATAGAGACGTAAATATTGGTTCACAACACAACAATAGAAATAAATAACTACAAAGGTTCACAGATGACACAATCAAATAATCCCAACATAGAGAAGTAAATATTGGTTCACAACACAACAATAGAAATAAATAACTAAAAATGTTCACAGGCGCTTCATCATCTCCTTTTCATGCTCCCTCTCAATCAAATCGAGCCTTCCTTCATTTGTTTCCAGAGAGCTAAAGACCTCCCTAAATTCAGGCTTGATGATCAGGAAGGTGGCTGTGTGCATTAGAGCAGTTCTTTCTTGCACCCCACAATCTTTCACCATCTTCATGGCCTCTGCAATGGTAGGGACTAGGTTGGTTGGAGGAGCTGATGATGCTTCAACACTTGAGGAGATCTTCTCTGCTGCAGTTTCTATCTTCAAACATGTGTTCTTGTACAGACGAAAGAATGGGCTCTTCTCATCCTTCTCTTCAGTAGCAGTACAGGAGCCCTTGCGTTTCTTTTTTTCTAGTTTCGATTTCTTCAAAGCAGCCAACTTTATATCATCATTATCTGGAGTTTTTTGTACCTCAGCCACATCCTCATCACTTGATTCATTAGAGGATATATCTCCAGGACAGGATGCACTAGCCCCAGTAACATGTACCTTGTCAAATAATATATGCAGATCATCAAGTTGCTTCGGCCCTTGTTTTCTAAACCTCACATGGTTGCATTTGATTCCTTTGTCGGGATTATTGCATCTCTTAAATTAAATGGGAAAAGTTAGCAAGGCACACCATATCAAAGCATGGAAAAAGAATAATGAACAATGCCACCATATCTTACCGCAAGGTGTTCATCCCACCATTCCTTAGAGCAGTCAACAGTTTGCTTTGCCTCATCCCATCCAAGCCCAGTGGCATAATTCTTGAACTCCATGAACCATGTATATTCCTTTTTCATATTGTCTAACTTGTTCTTCAATTGTTTCCTTGTTCGTTTCTGACCCGTTTTTTCTTCAAACTTAGATACCACATTTTTCCAACCAGTCTTAGTAAAAATTCCCATCGGCCTATTCCCAGCTTCTATCTCTCCTTTGCAGACATCAATCAAATGCCTCACAAAGGCATCACCCCAATCTGCCTTATCACCCATTCTTGAATCAAACAAAAAATTTATTTAGCAAGCTGGTTTGCATATTACAAATTTCAATGTCATTTAGCTTCATATGCTTGCTTGCTCACCGAGAGAAATAGGCATCCCTAAATTATACTCTACCAGCACAATGTCATAGATCTTGAGCCAATCACATAGCACAAATTTCATTTAGCAACTACAAATTTCAATCTGTCGGCATTCACTCATGCACAAGTTTTATACCAGCACAAATTATACTCATGCATATTGTCTCTACCAGCACAAGGATTTGCATATTGTCTCATGCACATCATAGAAAAAACATCAGCAGTTACCTGTCGGGGGAGCTGTCGGGGGAGCGGAGCGGAGCAGAGGGAGCGGAGCGGCCGGAGCAGCGCCGCCGCCGGGCACAAACCCGCCGAGCCGAGAGAGCGGAGCGGATGGAGCGGACCGGAGCAGAGCGGAGCTGGCCGGAGAAGCGCCGCCGCCGGGAACCCTCGCGCCTGCCGAGCCGAGAGAGCGGAGCGGAGGGCGCGGAGCGGACCGGAGCAGAGGGGAGCTGGCCGGAGAAGCGCCGCCGCCGGGAACCCTCGCGCCTGCCGAGCCGAGAGAGCGGAGCGGATGGAGCGGAGGGAGCGGAGCGGAGCGGCCGGAGAGGCGCCGCCGCCGGGAACCCTCGCGCCCGCCCTCACGCGCCTGCCGCCGCAGGAACCCTAGTGCCGCCTCACGCGCACGCGCGGATGGGGAAAAGGGGGGAAACGCGTCGCGCGGAGGCAAAAGCCGGTGGAAGCAGGGGGCAACAGCTGTGAAAAATCAACAGTACCAAAAGCAGCTTTCTCCAAAAGTAGCTTTTCAAAATCAGCTCTTTGGTTGGGCTTTAGCTTTTTAGAAGCAAAAGCTCCTCCAGGAAGCCCAACCAAAGGGACCCTTAATTGGTCATAGGAGCTAGGAAGAGTACATGCATGCTGATATGCAGAACAGCTAGTTGTTGACACTAGTATATACTTGTCCGCCGAGGCGCCGTTGTTTCAGAATAATAAAGATCTTCAGCTGTTTATTTCTTCATTAATTATTTGATTCTTTATCTGTCTGTGGATCACCGATGGTTTTGTGCACTACAACAGCGCCTGAAGGTGTATTAGTTCCAGGGGGTTGAATCCTGCAATGGGTTGAGAACCTAATTGATTGAAATATGTTAATGGATCAAGTTGTAGTGTACTCCTTCCGTTCTTTTTACAAGGTGTATTTTGAGTAAGCACACAGTGATCTACCAGGTTATAATTAAGACACAACAGAATGATAACTACAAATACCTGTGTTATCACGAGTTGATTTACCTCACGAATAAGAGAGTGTGCAATTAGTGTAAAATGTTGGAGACAAAGCGAGGAGGAGATCAAGGAAGGCAAAAGAGAGAAAACATCATTTCAGAAGCAGATTAATTAGGTCAAACTATCTCCAATAAGTGCATATGCAAATTAACCAATGAAGGTAAACATTTGGTGCACGTATAGATGATCGTTACCATTTTCGCAGCTTCGTGATTCAAAGCATTAAATATTGTATTTGTTCCTTGTACTCTTGATTTAATAAGCTCAATTTTATACGATCGTAGGTTAAATAAATAAGAAGTAGAATGGAAACATCAGTAACAAATGAAAAATGAAGAAATCAAAGTATTTTTTACACTTCTTGCATGCCTCAATACTTACCAGGTGTTTCCATGAAACTTCATGTATCATTCGCAACTTCAGTTCAAAATTTTGAACACGTACGCCTGTAAGTTCCATGAATTTCACTATAAGTCTCACTGAAATTACCAACCGGCCTTTTTTCTTGCTTGCGCAAAACTCGTTCACTATACAACTAAACTTCTCCAAGATTCTGAAGAATCACAAAGATGCTACAACCCCACGTCCTACCTGGGTAGTTTCTACAGTTACGTGATAAATAAATCACAAAGATTGATTGTTCATTGGTTGTATACGCTTGAATTGCATCGATTAACATGCACGCACGTGCGTGCATAGTTGAATGGTGATCATTTCTGTTTATTTTTCATTAATTATTTGATTCTTTATCTGTCTGTGGATCATCGATGATTTTGTGCACTACAACATCGCCTGAGGGTGTATTAGTTCCGGGGGTTGAATACTGCAATGGGTTGAGAACCTAATTGATTGAAATAAGTTAATGGATCAAGTTGCAGTGTAGTCCTTCCGTTCTTTTACGAGGTGTATTTTGACGAGAAAATTAATACTTTGCCATCCTATTCGGTGGGTTTCGATAAAATGCCACTCTCTAGAATGACCACTATAAAATGCCACTCTTAACATTGACACTTTGATTATTTGCCATTTTGAGGGTTTTTTTAGGATTCTTAATTATTTTTTTTAACCATTTTCAGATTATTTGCCATGGGAAAAGACACATTTGCCCAGCGGAGGGAGGTGGTGACCTCGCCGCACGGCGCCGTGGCGGCGGACGACGGGCGGTGCTCTAAGATCGGGCGCGACGTGCTCCGCGACGGCGGCAGCGCTGTGGACGCGGCAGTCGCCACGTCGCTCTGCCTCGGTGTCGTCAGCCCCGCTTCCAGCGGGGTCGGCGGAGGAGCCTTCATGCTCGTCAGGCTCGCCGACGGCACCTCCGTCGCGTACGACTCCCGGGAGACCGCGCCCCTGGCCGCCTCCAAGGTGAGTAAACCAAAGCGCCGTCGTGCGCCTTTACTTGCCTCTGTTCCGTTTAATCACATGATTTAAGACTGATTAGGGTGTGCCGGTGACCTACTAGTACGCAAATTTACATGGTTTTAGACTCCTACTAAGCAGATTGACTCGAAATACTTTAAGGGTTTTAGAGTTAATCTTTAGAGTCTGCCCCTTCGAACCCAGAACTTTGAGCATTTTCTCATTTTGTCTCTGTCAATGCTGGAGCGGCTCTCAAACTTCCATACCAAGATATTTCCAGCCCAAGGGCAAATGTGTATTTTCCCATGGCAAATAATCTGAAAATGATTAAAAATAATTAAGAATCCTAAAAAACCCTCAAAATGGCAAATAATCAAAGTGTCAATGTTAAGAGTGGTATTTTATAGTGGTCATTCTAGGGAGTGGTATTTTGTCGAAGCCCACCGAATAGGATGGCAAAGTATCAATTTTCTCTATTTTGACTAGGCACACAGTGATCAACCAGGTTATAATTAAGACCCAACATAATGGTAACTACAAATACCCGTGTTATCACGAGTTGATTTACCTCACGAAGAAGATATGTAAAATTAGTGCAAAATGTTGGAGACATAGCGAGGAAGACAAAATAGAGAACGTCGTTTGAGAAGCAGATTAATTAGGTCAGAACTAGCTCAAATAAGTGCATCTGTAAATTAACCAATGAAGGTAAACCTTTGGTGCACGTATAGATGATCGTTTCCAATTTAGCAGCTTCGTGATTCAAAGCATTAAATATTGTATTTGTTAATTGTACTATTGATTTAATTAAGCTCAATTTCATACGATCGTAGGTTAAATAAATAAGAAGTAGAATGGAAACATCAGTAACAAATGAAAAGTGAAGAAATCAAAGTATTTCTTACACTTCTTGCATGCATGCCTCAATACTTGCCAGGTGTTTCCATGAACCTCCATGTATCATTCGCAACTTCAGTTCAAAATTTTGAACACGCACGCCTGTAAGTTCCATGAATTTCACTATAAGTTTCACTGAAATCACCAACCAGCCTTTTTTTTCTTGCTTGCGAAAAACTCGTTCAAACAATTGAACTTCTCCAAGATTCTGAAGACATTGCTAGCTTCAACCGTACATAGACGTTAATTTGCGTGTGGAATGTTGGAGCATTCTTTCTTTAATTCGTTTGATGCGACTCACGCAGTTGAGATGTGATGCAATATGCTAGATTACCATTTCCAAGTCATAAACTGTCTTGTCTCCGTTGACTGCAAGTTAAGCTAGCTATGATGTGACTACACGTTGGTTCATTCATTCCTGATCCCGACCGATCGGTCGGTACTAGCTCTCCCGTGCAGTACGTGTCAGACGACAAAGGCTATCGTTTACACGGACGTGCTTGCGTAGCACATGATGTAATCAGCATTCAGCAATCCCGGTCTTTCCCAGTTAAGCATGAAGTACATGTTACATGTTACATGATGTAATCCTGCAAGGTCTTGGTCAAAGCGTGTGACGAGTGGAACGAGACCACGCTTAGCTTTCAGTCCTCAATCTATACATACTTGTTGAGAACGATGAAATTAAACAATCAGATGGATCGCCGAGTGTTTTGAATTCTTCTTTTGCATCCGTCTAGAACGTCGTATATACGTGCAAAAAACCTTGAATCTTCCTAGTGATTCTCGGCTTCGCTCGCACGCTAGCTAGCTCGTGCATGTACGCATGCAGATGCAGGCTACCCAGCTCCAACTGGCTCACAGCTTAACCTTTTATCTGTAGCTTTTAGCTTATAGCTAAAATTGTACTGTAATGACTATTAATTTTTTCAAAAAAAATAAGAAAAAAAATAAAAAAATTGCTATATATTTATAGACAATACAAAGGAATAAAGAAAAATAGAAAAGGCAAAAAAAAGCCAAATAAACCAGAATAAGCTAAAATTAGAAACTGACACATTTCAAAATAGTTTCTAACTTAAATAAATCAAAAACCAAAATAAACCGAACCTAAAGCCGTTTAGAGCGCAGCCTTACGGAACCCATGCATTGAATCCACAAGGCCATAGCTCGTAGCTAGCACTTCATCTTGTATTCCCCATGCAGCCATATGCGCGTGTTGGCGATAGCAGAAGTAGCATCGGAGTGATCTCTCTAGCTGTGATCATGGTCATCTCGGCGACGCTCCACAAGTGTAGCACCTTAAAAAAATAGAAACCATCTCTATCTCTATATCTCTCTCCCATCTTCCATCTCCTCTTTCTCATCTATTTCTCAATATCTCTCTCTCCCTTGTTCAGGCCAGCACGGGGCTTTGCCCAGCGGTGGCGGCGCAGTCGGCGGCTGCGGCGGGCAGCGCCAGTGGTAGGCAGAGGCGGTGGCATGGTCGGCTGTGGCAGCACGGCGCGCAGGTGGCAGGGGATGAGCGGCGATGGGCGGCTCGGCCAGGAGGAGGTGCAGGCCGGGAGACGGCGTAGGTCGGCGGCACATAGGCTGGGGTGGTGCGGCTGGCACAGGCAGGTGGCGCGCGCGGCCGGCAGGCGGCACACTGGTGGCGGAGGCGCAGCTGAGGCGGGTGGCACATGGCGGAAGTGCAGGATGGCGTGGCGGGGTGGCTTACAGCGCAGGCTAGCAATGGCAGTGGTGGCAACGGCCGATGGAGGCAACGTGGCCACGCGGCCAAGGGTAGTGGCAGGAGGCGCGACTGCATGGCCGTGTGGTGCTGGTATGATTTCTTAAGTATCTTTTTATCTTGCTGGTATGACTATATTTTATCTTTTTGATATCATGATGTATTGCTGGTATGATTTCTTAAGTGAGTCATGACTGATATATATTAATAATTGTTAATTTGACTAATAAACACTTATCATATATTAAACTTAGTTAGTTGTCAATCCTTGTGTGGGCTATGTTATAATACCTCTTTTAGAATAATTCCTAGACCGTTATCGCCATGTTATCATTTCATATCACCATCTATCGGGATCTAATGTTTCTCCATTTCAAACCTTTAGCGAATCCTTTCACTTATCATAAACTTATTTTAACTTTTTCTTAGTTCTTTTAAATTCATACCAAATAACATGTTAACAATATCACAGTTACCTAGCCTAGGGTTACTCATATATAGGGGAGATTTGTACCCACCTGGTAACGTACAGGGGCTATACACTTTCTTTACTCAGGATATTACACCCCACTTGTGGTTATACAGTCGAGGACAGTGTTGTGCCTGAGTACTCCCGTATAATCGAGTATGTGGGAAAAAATCGCCGATGCCATTGCTGTAATTTGCTAAATGACAACTATCTTTAATTCTACTGTTTCTGTTACATCTATCTCCAATCTTTATCGGTGGTTCCGATAACCTAGTTTTATTGCATTTAATCTGTTTCAGTCGCTTGTTAGAATTACTTGACCTTTACTCACCTAATTGCGACCGTTGTTGTCTACTTGCTGAGATTTCTAAATCTCACCCTTGCTCTATCCATTCTCAGATAAAAGGCCAGTGGAGTGATTGCAACATGTATGGGTGTGAGCACTCGAGGTTTTAGCACCGTGGCTTGCCACTATTTATGTTTTCTTATGTATACTTTATTTGATTAGAAGTGGACCGGTCTCATATTTCAAACATTATTTACATCTTCCGCTGATTTTCTAATAAAGTGCTAATAAAGTTTTAATTTCTGATGATTTTTATTGTTACTTTTACTTATTCTTTATTTTAATTATGATGTTCTATAGTAGTATCTCATATTCATATGTGAGATGCAACAATAAGCCGGCGGCTGCACGGCAAGGCCAGTGCACCAAGCAGGTCGTGGACATTGGGCTCCGCACGTGGACGGAACTCAGCACGGCGGCTTCACCACTATTGAGCATTTGAGCTTGCCGGGTCGGTCCCGTCTTGTTGCACCAACGGCCCCGGCGTACGTCCCAGATTTGTTAGTTGCATCGACTTATATATTTGATCAGCGTCCATAGGTAGCCAGGCGTGCGTCCCAGATATGTTGTTGTTGTTCAGGTTTGAATAAACTAGCCAGGTCGTTAATTAGCTTGCGCTGGCTCATGCAAACAGATGGTTCGGTTTGTTCAATTTGTTTGTACGAAAATTGATCGTAGCGATGACCGGCAAAAGCTAGAGCGGTCCTATCAGTGTATTTTTATGTGTGTATACGGTGAATAAATCAGCTCGGACGAAGTAACTTGTCTTGTATGCAATGATCAAGTGTATTTTTATCAAGTCAGTAATTCATTCCTTGTCGATCGGTCCTCCTTACGTACTGTAACACCCTAAAATTTCAGATGTTCAAAATTATAAAAAATTTAAAACTTTTTATTGCATATTATTGACATTTAAATTTTTGCTGAAATCATGTTTGGGTTTTTCTGGGTTTCGTGCTATGCAAATTAATAATCAAGAATAATCCTAAGTGTAAATAATGATAATGTAAATAAAAGAATGGAAAGTGACATATCGGATCATAAATTCAAAAGACCAAAATCTTGAATTCAAATTCAAGACAATAAAATAAAACCAAAATAATATTAAAATCTACCTCTAAATGATTAAACCAAATATTTCTTCTTTTAATTCAATTAGCATACAAAATCCAAGGTTGGATATTCAAAATATATATACAATTCAGAACAAAATAATATATAATAGTGAAAGCAAAGGAATGTTGGATTTTGTACCAAGATATTTGAACCAAGATTTGAATTGAAAATCCAAAAATTGAATACAATATTTGAGCAAAAATCCAAACTCTGATTTTTGCTCCCTTTCTCCTCCTCCCTTTTTCCTCTCTCTTGCATTAGTTGCATGTGGGCCAGCTCCTTCCCTGCCAGCGCCTTGCTGCCGCCGCGCTTTTTCTCGGCCGTGCCCCCTTGCGACCGTTGGGTTTAGGCGCGCCTCACTGCCCCATGCCTTGCTATGGTCAGCCCGTCGCTGTTTGTTTCGCCCTACGCCCTACTGTGGTCAGCCGAGTCACCTCAATCCGCTCAGACCGGAGGGCACAGCCATGCCGCCTGACCACGGCCCCTGCTCAATGCCCGTCACCCACCGTTAGCCGCAGGACCCACTGGCTACCTCGTCGCGTCGCCATTTCTCTCTGAGTGCGTCGCCTCCGCTAGCCACAGCACACATGCACCTACCTCCATCACGTCTCTGCATCGGCTCACGCACGCTTGACCTCTCCCCTCCTCCTCCTTTCCTCCCTCTCTCTCCTGCCTTTCTTCCTGGCGCCTATCAGCGCTGTGCACCTCGCCCACACCATGCCAAACCGCAGCCCATGCGCCATCTACGGTCTCACGTCACACGGCCCTACGCACCACAGCGCTCACTAGTGTCATGCCATGTCGCCCGACAGCCGTGTCATGCTCTTGACCACCAAGGATGGATTCGGATCGGATCCGGACGGATACGGATTCGGATGTCACTATTTACCACATTTTATTTCGAATACGAATACGAATACGGATGTTATCGAATACGAATGCAAAACGGATGCCTCGGACACGGATTTGCATTCGGATATTTGCGCAAATTAACTTGAAGTAAATATCCTATAAAACAACCAAGATGGATAAAATGTCGATAGATATGTAATGTGAATTAAACTAAAGTACGTTAACAGTAAACTGTAAACTCCTAGATCGAAGTGATTTAAAAACAAAATGCCTCGGACACGGATTTGCATCCGGAAGAGGAGCAATCCCTCAACTCAACCCTACCACCTTACAATAATTTTAGCAGTTCACGACCATACAAATGGTTTCAATAATGATAAGCAATGCATCAGAAAGGATACAAATTACCTGCAGCAAAGGCAACGAAGCCACTAAATCAACTGCAAAATCAGATTTCATATACTGCTTTGCAATTTTGTTAGGATCTGCGACAAGGTCTCCTCAACCGAAAACCCCCATAGTGGAGCTTGGATTAATATATGAAGTCCTGAACTTTATCATAATTTGGATGACATAAAAAAGGTCGGCAATTGATCGGAAGACAGTAACGATGATAGCTAGGTGCCTATCTCTCCCAATACATGAAGTGCGTGTGCCATAAAAGATTTTAGGCACATAGAAGTACAGAGGATCCATAAATAGAGCAATGAAGCATGAGATACAGAAGAAATAAGTCCATGTCAAGATGAAATCGCTTGATGGATCAATAATCTTCTTGTACCAAAGCTCATGTCCTGCAACAAAAATCCTGTTCTTCCCCGAACTCCCCACACAAAGCTTACTAGCAGCTAGGGTTCTTCCCCGAACTCCCCACACAAAGCTTACTAGCAGCTAGGGCAGACTGCTTCAGGTGAATGGGTATAGTTGGCTTTGCCCTCTCGTCATGGAATCTGGGGATGAAAATAGCATTAAAATTCCCCTCAAAAAGTAGCACTAAAAATCTGCTAGATTTACTTTAGAGATAGAGGACATTGAACGGTTATTAAGTCAGACATGATCATTTAAGCTCATCACCAATCAGCATAACCAGCAGGAATTATATGCTCTTATAAGGCTTATTTAGATCACGTTTTCTATCCCATTCTCAGCTATGAATCTCTATCTTATTCTGCTCATCAAAAGTTAAAACTTTTTTAAGACTATCAAAAGCTAAACTATTACAGTTAACAAACAATTTAAGGGATTCACTCCACGATTACTATTCTGGAAACATATCAAGTATATAATCCATACAAGAAACTAAAACCAAACATTTTAGTAACACCGGAACTATGAACTAAGAACCAGTCCAAGAACACAGCAACCATCAACCCAACCAAACCCGATCCTAAAGTTCTTCTCAAATCCCCACCTAAACAAGAACGGTTCAAGCAAAATTGTGCCCTTTTCATGCATTCACCTCTACGCCCTCAACCTCCCCAAGCCAAAAGAAAAAAACTCCATGCCCCCGAGCAAAGAGAACAACAAACCGAGTTCAGAACAACAAACCTGCACCTCTGCTCTCTACAAAAAAAAAAGATTTCAGAACTGAACTCACACAAGACAGCTATATCATCATCAAGACATCAATTTTTTTCCCATATTTAACAAGAGCACACAAGACAGCTATGTCGAATTGATTGTCAGCTGCATAACAGATGAGGACTAAGAATGAAAGCTGAAATTCCCATGTACTAGTAACTTAACCATGATAGCTGAAATTTAATAAAAATACAGAATGAAAGGGTAGTCACCTGAAGAAAGAGCAATCCTAAATTTCTTCCTGATCCACAATGGTGTGAGCAGCAATACCATCAACATGATCATCTATAACACAAATGATTATATGAACAAATAAATAAATTTGAGTTTCTAAAATTAACAATGAGGTCTAATAGCTAGAATACCTTCATCTTGTTCAGCTTTATCATTTGTAGTAAGACCAGCCAAATCATCAAGAATTGAAGCTACACCCCTTTGATCTGAAATAGATAAACAAAATTACATGGGAGAAACCAGCAATAAATAATCTATCAACTGGACATAGCAATAAATAAGCAGCAACAATTACCTTCCCTTGATGCTCTTATCCAATCCTTGGAGCAAATAAGGGCCTCAACAACTTGAGGGTCCAAACGGCTACGATACTTGTCAACAACTCTTCCTCCAGCACTGAATGCTGATTCAGATGCTACTGTTGATGCAGGAATAGCTAAAACATCCCTTGCAAGTCGACCAAGGATAGGATATTTTGTACTATGGGTCTTCCACCAACTCAAAATGTCAAAATAGTCACCTTCTTTCCAACTCAGCAATGGATCTCTGATATACTGCTCTAAGTCAGTCTGCTCCTGGCCAGGTTCAGTGTTGTCCCTTAGAAATGAACTTAATCTTTTTCTCTTTGGCTCCTCATTTAAATCCACATAGCACTGAGAAGTTCTAGAAGTTCTAGCAGTTCTAGGTTCAGTTTCTTGCACAAACCTAGCTGAACTAGAATCATACTTGGAGGCATAAGAATCATAAAGCTTTTGCAGAATTTTCTTGAACTCATACATATCATCAAATCCATAATCATCGGACATCTCACTATAATAAAATTCAACCACCTTCATCTTGTACCGAGGATCTAAGAAGCATGCAACAGCAAGAGCAATATTGCTCATCTCCCAGTACTTATCAAATTTTTCCTTCATTGACTTAGCCATAGAAACAACAAAATTGTCATTGCTTTTTAGCCACTCAATAATCTTGAGGTTAATTTCACAAAATTCAGAAAAGAACAAGTTTGCTGTTGGATAATGGGACCCTGAGAGAATTTTAGTGGCATCATAAAATATTTCCAAGCAGTTGCACAGGGCTGCAGCATGGTCCCATTCCTCTCTTGTAGGAGAATGTGAACTATATTTGTCAGGATAACATAGCACAAGCTTCTGAAAAACACTTCTAAAGTGAAGGGCATCTGCTATCATTAAGTAAGTTGAATTCCATCTGGTGGCCACATCTAAAGAAAGACCCCTTTCTGCTACTCCTAGTTCAGCAACAAGCTTTGAAAATGCCTCTTGTTGCAAAGGGGAGCTCTTAACAAGAAGGACTAATGCACGAATGTTTGCAATAACAGCTGAAATTGTGTTCACACCATCTCTAGCAATGAGATTCATAATGTGTGCAGCACATCTCACATGAAAGAACTTGCCAGCACAGTGTACAGAACCATGATTCTTAAGAGTAGAAATGACTGTGTCCACACAAACATCATTTGAAGATGCATTATCTAAAGTCAAGGCAAACAATTTATGATCAAGGTTCCATGAGGTCATATTTTGCAAAAATGCAGCACTCAAATTGGTTCCTGTGTGCCTTCCCTTAAGATGCATGAAGTTTATAATCCTTTTTTGTATCTTCCATTCGTCATCAATGAAATGACAAGTTACACATAGGTACCCCTTATTCTGATTTGAAGTCCACATATCCATGGTACAGCTAAACCGACAGTCAAGAGAGGCAAAATGATCAAAGAGCTTTTTCTTTTCATTATAAAAGATATCCAGAATTTTGGTCCTGCTACCCTTGCGGCCCATTATTGGGAAATCTGGGCGCAAAGATCTAATAAAATCATTTGTATACTCATGCTCACAAATGTTGATTGGATACTCATGCATGATAATTGCAATATAGTATTTTTTTATACTACTTTTCTCATCATACCTCCAGTTATCCGAACTCTTTTTCGTTATGCTAGGATTCTCTTTGGCATCATCATGAAATGAATGGTAATGATTCCATAGGCGTGTCGTACCTTGATTGCTTGGGGCTGGGAGAACATCATCACAGTACTTGCATGCTGCCATTGGCTTCTTGATAACCTTGTCATCTATATTTTCTTCGACAAATATATCTTTGAAATGCTTCCAAATTGCTGAAGTTTTCTTCTTCGCTTGCTTGATTTTGAGGGCTGGACTACGACCTGTTGGGGACTCATTTTCAGTCTGAGTAGCAGCTGCACCACTTGCTTCTATGTCAGCCTCACTAGCACTCACATTGACGCTGTCATTTAGCTCTCTTTCATTCTCAGTTGGTGCTGATCTCTGTGGATATACCTGCTTATTTCTTGATGACCTTGTGTTTCTTTTAACCATGGTTCTCAATGACCTAGTTGGCTAGTTCTGTAGAACACAAGGTTAAATATTGGAGAGTTAGATCAGATCATATATTATAGACATTTTTTTCATGAGATGCTCTATATCAAATAGAGTAAAATTCACATCTGAAAATGAAAGAGACATATATGTAGCAACGATCATATCTTATTCAGTCATCTAGTTGCAATCATAAGTTATTTCTTAAATGTAGTACATAACCACTTGATGACAAATATTTCACAAAAAGCTCTTACAATTATATATTTTCGTTCCCAGATGTACTAGATCAATAAACTCCTCCCAAACAACGGAAAAATTCCACCCCTGCCTATGCTTTTCAAGTTTTGATGTGAACATTCGATGTTAATAACTGCTTATAGCCTGTTTCTTCAGACTGAAACGACATATTTGACAAATCTGTCTAGTACTTGATCATTCGTTCTTCCCACTCACAAAAAGTACTCCATGAGAATATATGGTAGCTTATGCTTTTGTAGTTTAGATGTAAATATTCCATGTTAATAACCAGCTAGTTGCGCTTGTAATTTGGTCTATTCTCTGTATATGCCTGCGTGTTTCTTCAGATAGAAACGGCACATTTGACAAATCTGTGTAGTGTTCGCTCTTCCACTCTTCCCCATTCTCACCATTGTTCTCAAAAATAGTACTCCATTAAAAGATACGCATGTAAGCTTCTATTTTTTTCTCAATACTTGTCTTGCTTGGTCATAAAAAAGCTGCTTCCCAGATAAAGGCAGAAGCTTACCAGGTGGTGGTCGTCTGGTCGACGAAGGTGAAGTCAGGGCCGGTGGCAACGAATGACCAGGGATTGCCGCTGCGGAGGCTGGGACTGGGAGTGCCGGAGTGGGAGCGGAGCTTAGGAAGACTGGAGGAGGCTTCAGTCGCGCCGCCGCCGCCACACCGTCGCCGCCGCCGCGCAGGTAGCCAGGTAGGGTTAGAGGAGGGGAGGGAGCTATGGGGAAATTTGAAGGAGCGTCCAAGAATGGCGAAGACTAATGAGGTGAGTGGGGAAGGATAAGGCGCGCAGGGGCTGGATTTTGCGCGTGAGCGGAGGGATTCTGCGCGCGAGGCGGAGGATTTGCGCGCGCGGCGGGGCGCCATGGCGCGAGGTAGGGGAATAGGGCTAGGGGTGCGACCGCGCGAGTGGCCGAAAAAATTGTTTCGCCGAGCGCCCGAGCACTGCGGTCTGCGGATACGGATATATCTGGTTCCACATCCGTATCCGGCGTGAATTCGGATATCCGGATCCGGATCCGGATTTATAATTCGAATACGAATACATCTATTTAGACATCCATATTAAAACGAATACGAATACGGATATCCATATTTAGTTAAAATCGAATATGGATATCGGATAATCCGGATATTTTGCCATCCGGATCCATCCTTATTGACCACTGCCCTGTGCCACGCCCTGCGATGCCCATACCCTGCCGGCTGTCCCATCGCCTGAACCATGTGGTGTCATGGCCACGCCACCGCCCATCCCACGCACTGCACCATGGTCACCGGCAATAGTGTGCCACGATGCCTCCTCCACTGCTACAAATAGCTCCCCAAGCTCATCCCCAGCTTCCACGGCCTTCTCCTCCTCCTTCCCCTCCAAGCCAAGCTCAACCCAGGTCATGCGCCAGCCATGGCTCCCACGGCATTCCGACTACTCCGCTCATCCTCTCGTAAAAGTACTCACGTCACGTTACACCCCATTCTTTTAATTGCTTTCCCCTCTATTGATTTTGGTCAAGGACCACTATAATTTGCTGCTCGACATTTTTCTCCATGACCGGCCATTGCCACCTCCACCTCGGCCATTTCCTCCACGAGGCACTCCGGCTAGATTCCTTTCTTTGGAAGTGACACCAATGCGTCCCCCTACATTCCCCAAGCACTGCCACGCCCTCTCCTCCACCCCAGCTCGCTGGCACCATGAACCTACTCGCACAGCCCTAGGCCTCTGTCGCCAAGACACCTCGGCTCCTCCCCGCCTTCACTGAATGCTCTCGTGAGTTCCTTGTGATCTCCTCATGCTCATGCTTCTGCTATTTTTCTTCCTCTTCCTCCCGGCCTCTACAGCCTCATTCCATCCCCACCTCTGGCTACCGTGCGTTGCCGCCCGCCTGGCTCAGTGCTGCCCGAGTTGTGAAGTTGAATCCCATAGCCTCTACTCTTTCCCTGCAACGCATTTTGGTGGTCGCCTTGGCTCCATCATGGACCCCTCACCTTCGGCGAGCTTGCCCAGCCCCAGCATTGTGCCTCCCCTGTTTGGCCTTAGCTGTTTTCGTCTAATAGAGCCCCTCCTTTGTCTCTCTCTCTGGCTATATAACATATGGGCCACCTAAGCTAGCAATTGGCTTAAAACAGTAAATTAAATCTAGTAGCATGTGTTCAACTGTTGATCTCCCTGTGCAAGAAGTATTCCAAATAAGAAACCTGTTAAAACATGTCTTATAAATAAAAGTAAGAATAACGTTTGTTTTGAAATTAGGACAAATATTTATGAAGAACAAGGAGAGTTAGGGATTAATTCTGATTAATGGTGTGAGGATAGTCAGAGATTAAATCTGATTAATGGTGTGTCAACAGTGATTAGCAAGTTAGTTATTGTTTAAGACTAACTAGTGTAGGAATAAGCCTTGTAAAAGGAGTTGTTATTATTTCTACAATCCAATTGTTAATAGGACCCTTTTTAAATAGTGATTAAATAATTAAGTAAAATAATTTAATAATAGCCCATTAATCTTTAATTGAGAATACTAAGATTTAATTAAAGATTTCATTGCTATAAATAGTAAATCTAAAAAATGATTAGCATGACATTAATATTCATTCAAATAATAATAATGGACATTATATATATATATACACACACACACACGTAAAATGTCTGAATATCATAAAGGTCCTAATTGAACTGATAGTTAGCTTAAACTGTAGTAAATTAAATTGAATATGAAGTCGCTAATAATTAACTACAAATACGAGGATTTAAATTAAAGGTTGCTATAAATACAGTTAAGTGTTCATAACAACCATCAATATTTAAATAGTGCATCCAGTTTAATTAATAATCTATTCCTGGAAAATAAGTTATATGGAACTGGGAGTTATTAGTAAAGCCAAGCAATATAATTTTAAGAAATTCATATACCAGTTGAAAGTCCTATTGAGATATAATCACTGTCATTAGGGCTACCATGCCTACCACTCTTACTCAGCAAACCAAGTTACTCTAACACGCCACAACTAGTTAAATCTTAGTAGTACATTTGATTAATAATGATATTGAAATATAATTATATAACAAGATAGGAACCACATAAATAGATTTATTTCTAACAATTAAATTATAATGAATAACAACTAAGGATACATAGAATAACGGTGGGATTTAATCCGAAGGGCATCTTTAACTAAAAATCATGTTGGCTCATCTATTAAAATCCTTGGGGCCATCGGTAATTAAAATAATCTCACTAATTTGTATTTTAAGGAACAAGGTAATATTAGGACCATATAAAATAATACATCTTAAATTGCTAGAAATATGAACCATAAGATTAATTCAGCGAGCCAAAAATCGTATACATCGTGTATGTAATACATACCCGAATTCGTAAATGTTAACACTCGTCACATAAATACTTGATACCTCGGCTAGATCATACAATTGGTCCATAAGTCTAATCTGACTCATGGAATTTTCTTAATAAATATAAAATAATACAATAAGTTGTTAAAATAAAAGATCAAGCCGTGCTATTCCACCATTAGCTATGCTTTGCCATCCTTGAACCCAAAGCGGAATATGTATGTGAATATTTCTTTGTCATTAAACCATCCTAGACATCCTTCTTGGTAAGCTATTCCTCTGTCGTCCCCCACTTTGCTCAAAGCTCCTTGACTTTGTCGATATTTTGCACCCCAATAAACTCTGCCTTAGATCACCAACTTTGTCATAATATTTATTTGAACTTTTGAGTGAAACCTCAGCGGACGTGGCCCTGCTGGGAAGACGCATTGTAATAGCCTTGTTATGATTACTCAGTCGCACGCCTAAAGAAGCGTGTAATGGCCGACATGTGAGATAATCATATCTTGTGGGTAAAGTGTACAACCTCTGCAGAGTAAAAACTATTTGAATAACTGTACCCACGGTCAAGGCCGGACATGGGAACTTGACTAGATATAGTTTTATTTCAAAAACTTTGTGGGTGGAATTGGAAAATGGCGGGCTGCAGGAAGTTTTGATTTGTGTTTCCCTGGGTGTCGCTCCAGTGATAAGGTAGGCGGTCATAACATCGCAAGGTTAGCATATGGTGCAGGAGCCATGTAACGATGGATGAAATCTGTACTACTACTAATATTGCACTCTTTTACCCAAATATCATGTTTTAGTTTAAACTGGTAGCTCTTAGGGAATTTCTATGTATCGTATCTTTAAAAGCAATTTATGACAAATAAAAAACATGAGCCTTTTCTTGGTAAGCCATGCATGTTATTTATTTACATACTGTGTATTGACTCAAGGAGCACGGTGGTTTATGCTCACTCTCACTTAATTAATCCAGAATCAAGAGTTAGATTACTACGCTCCGGCAATATACCTGGTCATGATGGTAAAGAAGATGAAGAGGCCATGAACTACGTCACAAATCCCAGTTAGCTGCCTGTGGGCTTGTCCTGAGGGTCCCACCTGTGTGTTATGTTTCTGCTGCTGCATTTTATTGATTTCGGCCTGATCGGCCTATGTGTAAGTCTATTATTATATTTATGCTTCCGTATGATATGTATTTTGATGTTCAATACTATATCTATGAGCACTATCTACTGATCTAAGAAATAGTGTGGTGGAATCACAGAAGATTCTGGATTGTGAAATCCGGGTCCGACAGAGCTGGTATCAGAACATATCGACTGTAGGTCGTGACCTTAGTTATCTCGGTCGTTAGTTTCATGACTAGAGTTATTTCTTCAAAATCTATTTGAAAAAAATAAGTATCATTGCTCATTATCATCTCTCTTAGATAATTCCCTCTTGTCTATATGCTGCCCTAGCCATTTTTAGTTTTGAAACTCTCTTATCCCGAATTCAAATAATAAAATTTCAAGATTCCTCTTGTAAAATCTTTTTGAAAATATACTTTGGATCAAATCATAAAGCTTAAACTTGAAACTCAGTTTCAAAAATTGTTTCATCCTTGGAGGATCGATTATCGAAGTGTTTACAAAATCTATTTTCAAATTCATTTCAACAAACCTGATCTTCTGAGGAAATTTTTTTAAGTTTAATTACTTACCAAAACTTATTCCAAAATTCATTTTGGTTTCTCAAATAGTCAAAACAAAAGTATTTTTCAAAAATTTTCGCAAAAGAAAGGACCTTGTTTTTCAAAAATAAAGCGTAAAGGTTAACTTTTGAAAAAAAAGAGGGCTGTTACTTTTGAAAAGGTTATGTTGGTAAAAACATATTTCCCATGCTTGGTCTTGTTATCCATGGTTAGAAAAATATTTCTTTCTAACTCTACAAAAACATGAATATAGTCGTAAATAAAGAAGATAGATAAACCCATAAAAGGATTTGTGATGATAAACAAGAATGATGGTGGATTCATTTCGATCATCGGAAGAAAGAAATAGTGTTAGTTTTGAAAGAATAAATTGGTGGAGCTTAAAGGATTGAATAAACTAGATGGATGAATTAATTAAATTTTAGAGAAATAGGGAGTTTAATAACAATTGTTGGTCTACAGCTTTACACTTCCGATGATATGTAACATGATGTTTAGTATTGTATCTGTGAGTACTATCTACTGAACCAGGGAATAGTGAAGTGGAATAACAGAAGATTCTAGATTGTCAAATCCGGGTCCGACACGTACCACATGACGTAATAGGCAATGCAATGACATTCAAACTCTCATTTGCAATCAAGTAGCTATCACCAATCCTAACAGTGTTTGCACCTCATGTTTTTCCCCACTTTTTGGCGTCAACTGAAATAGTAAGTAAGAATGCTATAGCAACAAAATGAGCAAGCAAGGACATCTCACTATTACAGAGAATGTCATGCTGAACGTATCATCATAGATGGTTCCCCAATCTGTTAGTGTTGCAATTATCATATACGGCTTTACATACGTGACTGCCTATATTAATAGCAATAGATAGAACCGTCTGTGATATATAATTATTACAGACGTTTCGTATTAAGTCTTAATATGAACCGTTTGTGATGATGAAAGACTTCATAAACGGTTCTTTTATTCTAATTGTCTGTGATAATTCACACATGGTTCTTAATGAGAACCGTCTATGATAATTCACACATGGTTCTTAATGAGAACCGTCTATGATAATTATATATCACAGACGGTTATAGCTATTGCTACTAACATAAATGGTCATACATGTATAACCGCCTGTGATAATTGCAACACTGATGGATTCGGGAAACCATCTGTAATGAGACGTCCAGTATGGCCTTCTCTATAGTAGTGAATGGTTTAGGTGATCCTGGAATACCTGCAACTATGGTGCAACTATGGGACTCTGTATAGGACATCAATTTGGAACCAAATGAAGAGGATGTGATGTTGTGGAAGCAGACAGCTAATCCTAATTTGGTTGTATGCTGGTAGCCAATCACAATATCAGACATTTAAAAAGGGATAATTTAGAATATGCCACACCAAAGGTATGACATTTAGGGTAACCATCCTCTATGTTGTAATTCATATTATGCCATCCTAAAGGTTACTTCCTTCGGTATATGCCATTATGGCTATTTAAATGTATTTTCATCTCTTTTCCTGTTTTCTGGCCTGGGCCATATGGTGTGCGAGGGCAAACGGGTCTTCTTCTTAGGTGGGAAAACAGAAAAAGTGAGCAAAATGAAGTTAAATGGCCAAAATGGGATATATGGAAGTTAGCAATCTTTAGAGAGGCATATCATAAATTACCACGCATAGGATGGCCTATCATAAAAAGCCATTCTTTGGAGTGACATATCCTCAATTCTTCTACAGATGCGTCTAGTTATCATCCGAATATTTTTTTTAAACAATCATCTAAATTTATGACCTTTAGATTAAGATCTAAAGGCCATCATCCTCCCCCTTTCCTATATAACCCATCTACCCCTAACCCTATCCCTTGACCCTGCTGCCTCCCACCCCGCACCCTCGACCAGACCACTCCCTACGCGCCGCCACCCCGTGCAGTTCCCTCGTCGCCACCCCCTCCGTGCCACTCCCTCCGTGCCGTCCCCTCCCACGGCCTTATTCTCTTTTTCGCCAGAGCAACTCAGCGCGCCTCCCATCCCCACCCCCCGCCCCCTCCTCCGCCATCTACGGCCGACAGCGCCCCCGCCGTGCCACCTCCTACCCCTCCCCACCGTGCCGGCCCCGCTCAACCTAATGCTAGTACCTTCCCTCACCGCCACCCTCTGGCACCGTCCACCACCTCCTACCCCGCCCATCGCCCCCACCGCCGCCCACCACCCTCCGGCCTCCCTCTATGCCTGAGGGAACGGTGAACCCTAAGAGTGGGGGCAGGATTCTCCTCTCGGGCTTGCCAGAGAGGAGGAAGAAGGGTTTGCCAGAGAAGAAGGTAGAGGTGACGGCGCACGATTCCTCGCGCATATCTAAAGGTTAGAAATTTGGATGATTTTTTAAAAGAAAATATGCGGATGATGTTTATAAAAAACCCTTCTATTTAAAAACTGTAACACAACTGAGTGCTGACGACCGGATCACGGCTCGACATCTCTCCAAAACCGCATCGGACACGATCGAAGACAACGGCTGATTCGGAGTTACCTACGGATGGAGATGTAGAACGTGAACTCAAGGGCGCTTACTTGTCGGCTGCATCGATCGATCTTTGTAGTCATGCGTAGATTACGACTTTTCAAACCGTGTAATTTAGTTCAATCCTCCAGGTTTGTAGTAGTACACAGCTAGTCTTCAGTCCACAGCTTCGGGTTAACTAACTGTGATGACGTACATTTGATTGCGATGCTTGAATGCACTCCGGCCTTTAGTTTCGAGATACAAATTTGGCCGTCAAATGGGTCTTACGGCCGGTCGTACATAGCTCAGAATTTTATACACTGCTTGCTCCAGCTCTATGCGTGGAAGAATAGACTTCAGTCGAGTCTTGAAAGTTGAAACTTGGAACTTAACTTTGGTCCGTCAATACACGGCATTTTTTGTGATCCATGTATGCAAGCACATAATAAGTTACACGCCAGTTTAATCCGTCAAAGACGTTTTCTGCATCCGCGAGCGACAATGCCGCGGAAACTTCAGCTAGATGTTATCGCCTCGTTTGAACGATGAGAGCGAGTTTCATGCGCGCTATAAGTAGCTACCACCTCATCCTTCAAATTTGCATGCACCACACACCATCTCAGCTCGAGCAAAGCTGCAAGGCTGCACATACTAGAACGCCCCGCGTGCAGGTCAATTAGCTACTTGAGATCTCTCCCGATCGATTTGAACTACTGATCGGAGGCGATGAAGGGAAGGGTAGGAAAAGGAGCGAGTGGGGCGGCGGTGGCGGCGCTGCTGACCCTGCTGCTAGTCGCGGCGTCGCTGCATGCTGATGTTGCGGTTGCGCGGCGCCTGGGAGCTGATGACCGTGAGCCACCGGCAGCGGCACAGGCGCAGTCGCCTCCGCTAGTGTCCGTCAGCAAGGCAAAGCCAGGGCCTTCTGGCTGCACGAACGACCCACACATCCCTGGTCATTGTCCATGAAGTGGCCAAGTTGATTCTGTAACTATCTTGCGTGAAGTTGACTGATAGTTAATCAGACACACACACATATATTGAAGGCCAGACACAGATATATTATTGTTCATTGGTTGTTCAAATCAGGTAGGCTTAAGTTGCATCATTTGGTGCACGTACGTACATATAAAGCTTGATCATTTCTGTTTAAGGGTTTTGGTAATAGGTAAGCTGTAGTTATCACAGAGCACTTGTGTTACCTGCAGTACTACAATTTGTTCTCTTCACCCGCTGTTTCGTAATAAAGTGCATCAGCTGTTGACTTGTTCACCGCTTGGGTTTTTGTCTGTGTATCGATGTGGGCCTGTTCTTTTTGGCTGCGGCTTATGGTTTTTGGTTGAAATTTTTGAATTTTGGCTGTTTACGGTACAGATTACGGAGAGATCGATACTCACTTGCAATTTTTGTTGGTACAGATGTTGAGCTTTTAACGTGTACTACGTTTAACTTGTAGAGCCCGTCTTGAGAAAATACTCCGTTTAAAAGTTAGGTACTGTAGCGGCTACGAAAAGCCGGCCGGCTGGAGGCCAGCCGAACAGGCCCGTGTTCTGCCGGTAGCCCAGTAGTACATGCATGCATGCATGCAACCACGTACATACTTTCAGATCCTCCCCGGACTCAACAAGTCCAAAACTATGAACTGGCTAGTATATCACTTTTCTGCGTATAATCTTTGAATTGTTGTTTCCGCGTGCAGCTGCAACTCTGCACCCAGTCGAGACCACGTTTGTCATGCATTCCGAGTTCTCAGGATCGTGTCGAAATTTGGCCGTCATTTGAATGGGCCGTCTGTCCATACGTGCTGCATCTCAAGGTTTCAGTACAGAATAATCTTCAGTCCATGCTTAATTTGAGACGTGGACAATTATACTCATATACATACATGTACTGCCACTACATCAGAAAAAATTATCACAGACGGTTCAAAAATATTATTACAGATGGTTTCATAAGTTGTCTGAGTTTATAGGTCAGTAATGACATGAGATCATTACAGACGGCTTTAGAACCGCATCACAGATGGTTTTTTTATCATAGATGGTTTATAGTTGAAACCGTCTATGATAAATCATATATCACAGAAGGTTTGTACCAAGTCAGGGCGTGGGTATTGCCATATACCAGAAACTGCGTTAGATCAAAACCGCGATGCTTGGGAAAACAGTTTAGGTCAAGAAAATGCCGAAAAGATCAAGTGGAT
Source organism: Dendrocalamus latiflorus (assembly GCA_017311315.1). Taxonomy (NCBI): domain Eukaryota; kingdom Viridiplantae; phylum Streptophyta; class Magnoliopsida; order Poales; family Poaceae; genus Dendrocalamus; species Dendrocalamus latiflorus. The sequence continues at coordinate 27,061,257 of CM029657.1, forward strand.
CAAATGTTAAGAAATTAGCGGATTCGTTCTCATGTGTTTTAAAAGGTGTGCAGGAGTTAAGTGTGTACGTAAAATCAATGTTGTGTAGGGTTAACAGGTTTCCCCTATATGTACTAGTGGATAGTATCCATTAGAGTTAGATGTGGGCTGGTTGTCTCATCTATTTAATGGGTAGAGATGAATATTTCCAAGTAAACATGCATTCGATCTGCAAGTTCGCGTCCGTACGTTCCGCAAGTTTTGTGCCAGCGCTGACCATCGATGGCGTACTTGGTCGTATTCAGATTAGAATTTCTACGGTCTGCTTTGCTCTGGTTTAAATCTATATACATAAAAATAATTGGTGTGATTCAAGATCTCTTCTTCGTTTTGAGGATAAGAAAATCTTATAACAATTCTAAAAAAAATCTAAAAATTGTTACTTTAATCGAGATAAAAGAGAAGTATTTTGACCACTTATTTTGATAGGACTAGATTATAACGGTGTAGATTAATCATGTATGTATATTAGAGTCGTATAACAAATATAATTATATTTTAATTATGGACAGTAGAGTTATATACCAAAGACAATTATATCATAATATCTAGCTACGCAATTGCGGGAAAATGCGCTAGTTAAGAATAATCTTCAGTCGTCCGCTCCTGAAACTTGGTTGTTAACGAAATTACGTCCGTGTACAGGACATCCAATTGGTGTGCAAATGAATGTTTAAGTTAATTACATAAGCTACTAGCGCCAGTTTTAATCCGTCAAAAACGTTTTCTGCATCCGCGGCAATGTCGTGAAATAGTCTCTCGTCTGAACGATGAGATCGATCAAACGCGGTTATAAATAACCATCGATCCTTCAGCTTGGCATGCACCGCAGCAACCTAACTCAGCTCGGGCTAATCAACCAAGCTAGCTGCGAACACGCACATATATACTGAAGATGATGAAGGGAGGAGGAAAAGGTATGGCTGGAGCTGCGGCCGCGCTGCTGGTGATGCTGCTCGTCGCGGTGTCCCTGCATGCCGACGTCGCGGCGGCTCGCCGACTGGGAGCTGATGGCCGTCAGCAGCCGCCGCCGGCGACACAGGCTCAGTCGCCTCCGCTGGTGTCCGTCAGCAAGGCATCAGACTGCACGCACGACCAAAACACGCCCCCCAGTGGTCCCTGCCCTCCTAGCGCGCCATAATCAACTACGTACACTACTACATGCTGACATGCATGAGGCCAAACCTTGGAGCTGGAGTTGAATAGCGATAACAGAGATTGATTTGTTCCTTGGTTGTATTAAATAAAATACGCTTGAGTTGCATCGATCAACATGCACGTACGTACGTGTATAGTTGAATGGTGATCATTTCTGTTTCTCAGGAGTTAATTTGTCATAGGAGTTAGGAAGAGTGTACGCATGCTGATATGCAGAACAGCTAGTTGTTGACACTACAGTATATACTTGTCCGTCGAGGTGCCGTTGTTTCAGAATAATAAAGATCTTCAGCTGTTTATTTTTTCATTAATTATTTGATTCTTTATCTGTCTGTGGATCATCGATGATTTTGTGCACTACAACATCGCCTGAGGGTGTATTAGTTTCCGGGGGTGAATGCTGCAATGGGTTCAGAACCTAATTGATTGAAATATGTTAATGGATCAAGTTGCAGTGTAGTCCTTCCGTTCTTTTACAAGGTGTATTTTGACTAAGCACACAGTGATCAACCAGGTTATAATTAAGACCCAACAGAATGGTAACGACAAATACCCGTGTTATCACGAGTTGATTTACCTCACGAATAAGATATGTAAAATTAGTGCAAAATGTTGGAGACATAGCGAGGAAGACAAAATAGAGAACATCATTTGAGAAGCAGATTAATTATGTCAGAACTAGCTCAAATAAGTCACTACTAGAAAACAGATCATCCCTCACGGTTCAAAACCGTCAGGAAAATCAAGAAAACCGTCAGGTTATATATCCCTGACGGGTTCCCATCAGGCAAAATCCCTCAGGTCTGGCTGGAAAGGAAAATTAAATTTGGCTGACGGAAACCCGTCAGGAATATATAACCTGACGGTTTTACCCGTGAGGGAAATAATTTAACCTGACGGTCAAATTCCCGTGAGAAAAATAAATTTTACTCACGGGCACAATGTTACCCGTGAGGGAAATAAGTTAACCTGACGGTACAATTCCCGTGAGAAAAATAAATTTTACTCACGGGCGAAATGTTACCCCTGAGGGAAATAAGTTACCCTGACGGTACAATTCCCGTGAGAAAAATAAATTTTACTCACGGGCGAAATGTTACCCGTCAGGAAAATATATTTCATTGACTGTTTATTGTACTGCTCACAAAAATAGGCTGACGGTTTGAACGGTGAGCAAAATTGGCAGAAAATTTTGCATTCTAGTTAGAACATATATATTTTTTCAGCCATAATGAATTAGCATTTACAAGATAAGCATTAATAACTTACAAGATAAGCATTGATATGTAAATCTTACACATCCGTGCATCATATAATCAAATTAATCACAACACCATCCTTGCATCAATCAAGAAACATATAATTGAACAAACATATAAAAAGTTCGGTTTTCATAAGCAATCCATATATTGATTCATATTCACACAAGCATACCAATTCATAAACTTCACCTCCATATTAGTGTAATATCCCGGAAGAGTTTTGGCGAATAATCAATTAATCGGGGAGAAGGACCTTAAAGGGAAAAGTAAAATATCAGTTTTAGGGGGGAATTTCTGAATTTTTATTGCAACCTGGGCCTGGGCTTTGGCCCAGGTGGATTTCGGCCTAAGGGGGGGGGGGGGGGGGGGGGGAAGGCGCCACCTCCCCTCTAACCCTAGCCGCCCCCCCTCTCCCCTTGTGCGCCCCCTCTCTCCCTTGTGCCGCCCCCTCTGTGGTGCGCCCCCTCCCCTCTGCCTCGCGCCGTCCAGCAGCGACTCCTCCTCCCCTCTCCTCCATTGCCGGTGATCAAGACCTCCAATTGTTGCCGAATGATCGGGGGAAAGGATTAAGGCGCAGCTAGGCGATTGGATTCGGAGGAAGGGAAGAAGAAGAAGGGGAAAGAGGAAAAGAAGGAGAGGAGGAATTCGTGGAGTGTACGTGGTATTTCTACAGCGATTCGCCAAGGGTAATCCCTGTTCTTCCCCTAATAGATGTATATTCTATTGCGTAATCAATGTCGGTATTCTGGACTGCTAGAACAGATCGGGTTAGTCGGCTGTTTTGGGGAAGATTAGTGGGGATTTAGGTCTGGACTTTGCCTAGAGAGTTGTAGAGGGTGTCATTATCTTTCCATGAAGTGCTAGAACGCGTCATTTGGATCTCTGTAGGAGAAGTTATGATTTTATTAGCGGAACTGTTCTGCAGATCGGTGGGTTTTCCATCAGGTTTTGGGAGATCGAGTTTTGCGATTAGAAACTGGGAGAATTAGAGAACCTCAGTATAATGAAAGTTGTAGGTAATTGTCTTAGCTTTCCAGGAAGTCCAAGAAATCATGATTCGGACACTCGTACAGAAAGTTATGGTATTTTTAGCGCTCAGTCCAGAGAGCCCGACGAGAATTTGACGTTTTAAGAAAACCAGTTGGTGCGGGTAGAATATGGCCGAATCAGAAAGGCTCACCAACTAGGTTTAGTTAGATAATTTAATTATATTTCCAGAAAGTCTGAGAACGCCCCATTCGGACTTCTGTACCAATAGATATGAAGTTTTGAAGTTGGCTGTCCGTGGAGGGGGACAGGATGCCGAAAGGATTTGGGGTTTTGGTTCAAGCTAAACACGTTGGGTTAGTTTGGGGGTGTTCTTTTATTTAATCTAAAAACTTGCTGCTGTTGTCTTAGCAATCATTATAATTATTATTCAGGAGGAGGAAGGATTCCAGGGGCCGCGCCTTCTGATCATTCCCCATTTTCTCGTGGTTAAGGCAAGTATAATGATGGTTTAAATTTTATAGTGTGGATTGTTGATGATTGTTGCTATGAAGATGGTTGTTCCATGCTTTGAGAATATGGGATCTTGATCATGATAATGATATGTTGATATTGTTTATGGTAGATTGCAATTGAAAGAGTTCCTGAGAATTTATGATGCATAGTTGTTGTGAATGTAAGTCTTATTTGTTGAGACATTCACATTTGTGCATCATGCTGATTTATTGAAGTCTTGGTCACGAGATGACCAAGCGCCGAGGTCCCCGATATGTTGTTGTCATGACGGGCTAAAGGTCCCCATACTTGTGGAGTATGGGCAATTGGTCCCTGTACCAGAGGGTACAGGCATGGGTGTGCATTGACGGATGCACACTCCGCATTACCGGTAAAATGCGCAAGAGAAGAGATAAAGAGATTTTTGATCATATTGCATAGCATGTTTATTCATATGATTGATGGATGAATTTGTGAAGTGATGTTCACTTTTATCCTTGCTGCCATTATTTATATTTGCTGAGTCTTTGAACTCACTCTTGTTGTTGTTTGTTGTTGTGGTTGTTGTTTGTTTTTAGGTACCTACATGAGATCGGCATGCATGGGAATAAAGAGGGATTAGTTTTGATGCACATGCACGGTCTATTCACCATGGAAGGAAGAAAGAACATTAAACATTGTTTGCTGAATAATTTAAGTGGTATTTGATTATTGTCAATCAGGTTCAATGTGTAATAAAGAATAGAACTTATTTGCTTTGATTCCGTTCTTTATCTAAGTAGTATGGTTATGAGTGCGATGGTGATCATAACCCAGTTTTGCTTATAAATGAACTTATTGCTTTTTGGTATTCATATCAGTTGATTATGCTTGTTGAAACCTTTGATTTACTCAATAAACAAAGGAAGTTCTGCCGAAATTTTGTAAGATGAATATTAGTTTCCTTATTATGTTATTAGTTTGGTAGCATTCCAGGTCATTGATTGGCTGGGGTGTTACAATTAGTTCATCCATCCAAAAGACATCTAAAATCAAGTACCACATACAGAACTCTGTATTTCCATTACATTGAAGTTCAGCTAGTCAAAAGAACTATAAGAAATCACTGAAAATCACATGGCAGCATGGTTGTTGTCGCCACTGCAGTTGTCCCTGTCGTTTACATCAACGTTACCATCGACAGCACCGTCATCCGGTTGTGAGAGGATCCAATCCCAAGCCCAGTCTCAGTCCCTTGCTGCAAGGTGAAAACATTATGTCAACTTGAGTTGAAGAAGTCATAATGACTTGTAATGTTGTTTGAATTATCACAGTCTTATATTAAATACACATCCCACAACATGCATGGTAGCTAGTTTTCATAACTACACAAAAGACCATAGCAACAAAAAAGGATCTAAGTGTTCATAGCTACTGCAGGTTGGCATATACTCAAGATTAGTTTAGCCTCGTAAACAACTCACAAGTATGGGTGTACTAACTAGTAGAAAAGTCATTTGCCACCTTACCATCAACTATAAGTAAATGAGATTCAGGTTATGCCCATATTTAGAACATTCAACATGAGTCCACTTGCTCACTGCTGTACTGCTTGTTGACAGTCTGACACACCAAAAAAGATTAGTTGTATAGTACAATGGTCCTCTGTATGACAAATGTGACAGATGGAAGTTGAACTCTAGAATAAGGCAAAATAATAGTTCGTAGGGAATTTTGTTTGTACACAAGGCAATAATTGTAGGTATTAAACGATATTACCTGTGCTTGTGTAGGTGTTGCACGGCGTAGCATCTCTGGTGGTGGTTGTTCACCCATCTTCTCAAAAAGCATCTACAGTTGAAAAGTACCATTTGAAGTTGAACTATATAATCTGTACTAACCATGCAATGCAAGCAAAGACATGCACAATCTGTACTAACATGACATCTTCTGAAATTTTGTTCTGCTAATTAAGCTAGTTCCGGTGCAAACAAGTTAATATTGAATTATTGGAGAGCAACAACAAAAAAAAATATGATGAAGCTACTCATTCTAGTAAACAGGGAGTACAATCAATACAGAGGCAATACTTATTACCTCTATTGAATGGAATACTCCAACCACAAATTCTTCTCTCACACTCAACTTCAAAATGATGGCAATAGGAGTGGATGGTGCAATCTTATATTCTAGATTTCCTCCATAGACAGAAATTTCTAAATGACAATTCCAATAAAATGTACTTGTGATTTTAAATAGGGAGTTTGACATACTAAAAATTTAGGTGCTAGCCTGTAGAGCCGATTAATGAAATGGAACAAATTGTATATCTACAGCTGTCCACCCACAAAAACCGCACAATCTATTATACATAGTGTTTTGTTATGTTTTGGTTGTTTACATATTAAAATTATATCATAAAATGTCAGACTACAACTTTCTGCTAAATAATTGTATTGATTTTTATTTAGTTCAGTTATGCTAAATAAAATGTCAGACTACAACTTTGTACTGAGCTCAAACCATCACTACAGCTGCATGCATGTAGGAGTAGTAATACTTTCAGAAAAGACAAATGAACATTATTACCAAGATCATTTGGCGGTGAACTTCTTGTGTCTGGAGTAGTCCTTGATTATGTCGAATCACATTTCGATAAGAGATGGAATTGGATGGCCTGATGTTTCTTGATTTGGCAGCTACTAGAACAGCATCCTTCTTGATAGCACCATTCCCTATTGGTACACGGCCATGGGGCATGCCACCATTGATGTTGTACAATATGCTTCCATCAAGTGGACGCTGCTCCCAATCATCTTCGTGTTGAGCCATAGCAGCAGCAGAGTAATCATCCTAGAACAAAAGTAACATTGCAGAGTAATCGTTGGCAAAACGGCAGCACAAGAGGAACATATTCTGAGTTTACTTCTAAATGTAAAACCAAAAGTGACAACACTATAAACCATACCGGAATTATCTTAAAAAAATAGCAATGATCCACCAATCAATGACATTAAAATGCAATGAAAACTTAAATTTCCCATTTTGTAATCCTACTGCTGATATCCACGCTAATATGGGATAAAAAACCAAGTGTTATTTTTCACTAGTCCGGCATAATGCAATTTTGTTGTACACTTGAGGAGTTTTTTTTCATATACTCCTTCCTGGTTGTTTCATACATGTGCTGTCCCGACTGAGAGCTCAAGTGTTACATGTGCTGCTATAGATATAGATCACACTTTTTAGAACTTTAAGGAGTTGTTTGGATCTGGAGTTTTAGCAAAATAAGATTTAGTTTTAGAGCCTACCATCTAGGATAGGATACAATAAACCAATATTGAAGAAGAAGAACTCAAATGGAAGCAGCAGATAATCCCCATTGAAGTCAAACAATATGTTTTCTGTATATACTGTCCTAACGTAACTGAATAACAACATAAAATCTATATTGCTAGAACTTGAACGTGTTTTCACTAAATCAGCCAACACAACTCCTATCTAATAAACGCTAAATATGGGTATATATATGGTCCAAAATGACTAGCTGTGCAACTGCTGGTGTGAACAGATTACTTCTACGAAGAAAATCTGTATTCAGAGAAGAACATACGCTTGCAATATACGATAGATATTTAATTTGCATATAACAATAAAAGGCACACATGTAGAACAAGGTACACGGTTAGCTGTACTCTCACACAAAATATACATGTGCATGTACCACAGCACCAGTCCCACGCTTGTAGCATTTTTTTACATGCATGAAATCATACACAAGCACCTCCTATATGTATGTCCTATATAACTTCATTGCCGCTTTATTTACTGGTGTGGCCATCAAGTTTTACACTTTTCTAGTTCATCTTGGTCTGTCTTTAGGGATCTTGAAACCTGATGCTATACATGGTGTGAATAAGATGATCATCTAAATACATCTAAAGGCATTATGCATCAGAACTCGTCAAGAAAATTAATTTGCATTAAGCCATTGCCTATACTATGCTAGACACTACTATGAATAAGATGATCATCTAAATACTGAACATGCGGTACTATAATTTGCAGAAATTCTCTTCCAGCTCCTCACATTCTATTCAAATCATACAAGCTAGGGATAGATGTGCACTTACAATGTATTTCTGCGCTTTCTGGCTGCTGATTGGACCACTACTACCACTACTATCTACATTCTTCATGCCTGATTTCATTACAGCATATGTGTTTAGCCAAGTAGCCTTCTCTGGTCCATATTTGTGTTCCTACAACATGGTGAAACTCCAAGTATTGTTATAAGTTGTAATGTGACATGTTTTGTTAATTCTCATGGTCTGAAGAGCTTGATTCATACCAGGTATTGTTGGGTCTCCACATATGGTCGTGAACCTCCTCGATTTTGAGCAACATCGTCAGATTTCAACCGTGCTTCCTGACCTCTCTTTCGTTTAGTCTTGAATTGCTCGGTACACCAATGACGACAAAGATGTGGCCATACTATGTCATTGCACCACCAAATCTTACCATCCAAGTATTGCTCATACTGGAGTTCCCTTGGACGTGCCAACGTGTCGTCAATATCCTCTCCTTGTTTTCTGTAGTACTCCTTGACTGCATCAACACGAGCTTGATACATCATATGCTTCACACGGTCCGCAGCATAATTTTCAAACACCAGATCTGCTTCTTCCTTGTCGTTGGTGCTTACTTCGAACAAATGCTACATAGAGAACAAGGGTAGTTACTAGCTAGTAGTCGAGTAAAGTATTTATGTATATGAACTAACAAGTACATATTACTTACCCAAAACTCTCGCTTTACTCGATCTGCAGCGGTTATTCCCTCATCGTCTTCATTGACATAATAATCATCCCATGTCAATGCAGGACGGGTATTGAAGATAGTACCATGCTCATCCTTGTCGTCCACAACACCTGGGTACTCATGTTTGATAATAACTCCAAGTTGTGCTTGATATGTGTAGTCTTTCTTAGGCTGGTAATTGGTATACTTGAATTGCCTACATAGGAACACGTCAGCATAATTCAATTCTTTTTAGTGCAGCTGAGGGATCCAAACAGATGCATAAACTGGTATTCATGCTGCCAGAGCATCCTACAAAGAAACCGAGAGGATAATCTCACATGTTGATATAAGTGGCCTTCTGGAACATCTTCCAGCTGCATTAAGCTAAGAGATAGTTTGCTTTCCTAATGTCAAATATACCCAGAGATAGTTTACTAAAATGATTAAATTGTGTCTAACTACAACTAAAAAGGTAGCATTCCTCACACAATCAACTATTGTGTTGCTTAGGTTTAACCAGAAAATAACAAATGTCCTTTAGCATGCCTACATGCATGTGCATGACAAAAGATAAGCAAAAAACCAGCACTCTGTAGGAGAAAACAAGCATACTGGGAAGCACTTGTACCTCTAAAGCGACTTTTAGGCACTTGTACCTCTAAAGCAACTTTTAAGCACTGGGAATCATGCATAGCACCATGACACATATGAACACATGACACAACTCCAAGAATGTTAGTGACACGCACAAAAATGATGAAAAGATGCATACATATTTATGGCCAGTTTATTTTTATTGGTTTTTGTTGATAACCAGCTGATCAGGATACATATAACATTGGAAATACTGTATTTCATTAATGCAGTTTGTACTCACTTGTCACCTTGAGGTATTAGGGCAATCTTGCCGGCACGCGACGGCATATGTAATTTGGTCCGTGACTTCTTCTTCCTCCCCCTTTGTTCAGCAGCTTCATTGCTCCTTTGGGAGCCATTGCCACTGCAATTACTGCCAACACCACTTCTTCTTTCCGAGGTACAACCTCCAGGTTGGCGACCTCCACGTCGAATGGGACGAATATGATTCATATCCTGCATTGTTACAATATGAAGTTAGTGCCAATCTATCAATATTTACATATACAAAGCATGAAATAAAATGCAATCAAATGGCCATTTGTTACCACCACATGGAAAATCAAAACAAAAAGATATCAAGAAACAGAGACCAAGTTAATTGGTAGTTCCAATAGTCCAGCTCCAAACATGTACAAACTACACAAGGTATTTTACAAGAAACAATTCAAGCACAACAGGAAATTTAGAAATCATTTGGATCATAAGTTGGAGGTTGGAGCTCCTCATCTTCATCCTCCTCATCTTCATCCTCATCATATTCATCCTGTGTTGCATTCTGGTGTTGCAAAAATTCCAAATCTTTTGGATTTGTTATTTCATCTGAGATCAATGGAATTGTAATTTCGAAGTCATTCCCTAAGTTGATGACAAAGGTGCCTTGCAAACCATCCTCCTGATAGAACTCCATTTGTTCTATTGGTCCTTCAGAAGGGTTGATAGAACCACCATCCGTACTATTTGGAGCAATATATCCATGTGGGGCTACATGATATGCAACCCACCATTCCAATATATCCGGTCTAGTCTTACACGGGTATGGCAGGTAATAGACTTGTGTAACTTGACTTGCCATGACAAATGGATCAAAAATTGAAAGCCTAGATGTGTGATTGACCTCTATCAAGCCCAAATTTTCAGTTCGCCTAACTCCATTTGGTGTTGGATCAAACCAATGGCAATCAAATAAAACCAGCTCAAGAAGCATGCTGCCTTCCCAAGTACTTTTTATGATGTCTTCAATCACACCATAATACTCCAACACATTGTTGTTCTCGTCAACACTAGACACACAAACACCACTGTTAGTTGTAGTCAGTCCAGATTTCCCGCTCTCATACTTTGATGAGCGAAATCTATATCCATTCACATCATAGCATCCTGTAGGACCGAAATGGCGACAGAGGGGGGGTGAATGTCGCTCGCTTCAAAATCGCCCCCGGGAAATCGTACGCAGATATTGCAGAAACAGAGCAGCTTACAGAAAAAATAATTATGCTGAAACTTGGAACGCATGCGATACCGAAAAATTCAGCATAAATCAGAGACCAGCCAGTAAAAGATTCAACTGAAAATATCGCTGTTTGATCTGCAAACAAAAAGAAGAAAATCAGCAAAAAGGAGAAAAAGAAAAGGCACTTAAGAAACTAAGACTTAAGCCATACATCTGCCATCCGAGAGCAAACTTTGGGAGCAGCAAAACAAAAAGAGGAGACAATAATTAAAAGAGAAAGTACTGTATGCATGAATCAAAGAACATGCAGACACAAACTGATCAATCGGCAAAGCAAAAAGGTGTCTTCTTTTGGCAGCCACTAGAACACTTGAAAAATATGAACTTTGGCCAAAGTTACGTACTGCTGCAAAGAAGTGTACTATTTGTTTTACTGCTGGCCGAAAAGAGAGCAATTAAGGCACTGGAATTAATTAGCCGAAGGATCAATGCATGCAGTCGTTGTTTCCTTGGCCAAGATCACATAACAGCTGCATGCTGTCCGGAAGATGTGACTCCACATGGAACTGCATGTTGCGTACAACAATCAAAAGGGAGGGCTGCCAACCGAAAAAGAGAATGAGGCCTTGCCGAGATTGCTATGCACAGCAGCCGAAGGAATCAACTAGCACTGAGAATAAACAGCAAGAACATGTAGCATCCACAGAGAAAAGAGCAGTTTCTTACCGAGAGCTACATGTACTACTTGTGCATCCGAGACAGTAAATAAGGCGCTTGCTGCCGAAACAGAGGAAAGAACAGCAGACAAAAACCAACTCAGAACCAAGAACAAGAGAACACAAGAAAATAAACTTCAGATTTCCATTCCAAAAAAAACGAGATACAACGAACTACGTCCCCATACGCATGGACATTCGGAGGAATGATTACAAGAAATCTCAATCCATCCTCTCCCTCTTAATCCTCAAGAACACCAAGAGCCACACATGCTTCTTGGGAGGAACACACACATACACACATGGAGAGACCCAAATGAAACCCTAACTTTTACATCCACTCTCTAGATTTCAGCACACCCTCTACCTCTCCTTTTATAGCCTCCCACTAATGGGTTTGCACATGCTTTACCCATTAGGTCACCACCTACTCCATGCTTTATCCAAACCCGCTTCCTTTAGTGCAGCTTTGCGTTTTTACCGAAACGCCCCTCGCGCACCTTCCAAGAAGCTTCCTCCTTTCTTGCCTTGCAAGCCTCGCAGCTTCGCCGTCTTCGGCACACCTCGACCGTTCTGACCTCAGCGCCACCTGCGCCTAGTCCGGTCCACCGTGCCTCGCCACGACTCCACCTCGAGTCCACGTCGTCTTCGACACATCCCGACCGTTCTGACCTCAGCGCCACCTGCGCCTAGTCCGGTCCTCCGTGTCTCACCACGACTCCACTCGATGTCCTGCAGTCACACAGACAAGAAATACGTCAAATAGCACCGCTCGACACATGAAAGCATAAATGGCATAAACACATCATACTTACTCATGACGAAGTCCAAACCTGTCGAAATATCAGAATATGCAACCTATTCCCATACGACCAAGTTTGACCATAAGTCCGACCGAGCCCGTTGCACCACGTAACGTCAAGGTCCAAACCACCCAAACCAAACTCGACTTAGCTAAACCTATGTCAATTACTCATCATACACATGGGATGACCTCCACATGGTCTCTCAATCTCCCCCTTGATGAGTCTATTGACAAACTCCGAAAAAGCACAAAGTTGAGTTTGAAGAAGTCAAACATGGTCCAAAGAAGGGAATGAAGCTTATGACCATGTCGACAGAAGGAACCACTAAAGCAACAACTGAAAGAGCAAATTGATCTCCAAAGCTCTAAAATGATCTCAACAGACTTTTTCTTCTCTATTCTCCCCCTTTTGGCAATAAACACATCAAGATGCAATAGAGAGAATATGACATGTCAATGGATGAATATGGCTGAAATTTGTTTATTTAAGCATTTAGAGCCATGAGAATTATCCATAATGACCATAATGTAATACACCAAGCCATAACTCAATAAAACGCTATCTAGATCATGACAACATATATATAAGCCAGCTAGAGCACATAGATGACAATCTGAAATGTAATGCATTTTGTGAGCAAGTCACGTCATCAATAAGTAAAGTCTAGCTAGAGACATCCAAGGATGATGCAGGCCATGTCAATAAGCTAAGCGGAACAAAGAAGCGAACATTGAGTCCAAATAGAGTGCTATAAGCTCAAGATTGAAACATTGGTTAAAATACTTGGTTCTGATTGTAGATTAAGCAAATTGAGCACATTAAACATTGTCTTTTGAAAGCATATGGTTGTTTTCAACCCAATTTTTTGTTTATGTGCTAGATCTCAAGCCTTATGCGACTACTCCAAGCAATAAGCTTAAGAAGATAGTCTAGGTCATTCAAAACTCCCCCTGAGTTCATGCCTAGTGCAATGGCAAGCTGTCTCATGAGAAAGAATTGGTGAAATCAGTTTTTTCGCACAAATATGGTGGTTGACAACCAACATTTTGTTTTATCATGTGCTAGATCTCAAGCCTTATGCGACTACTCCAAGCAAGAAGCTTAAGAAGATAGTCTAGGTCATCCAAAACTCCCCCTAAGTTCGTGCCAAGTGCAATGGCAAGCCGTCTCATAGGAAAGAATTGGTGAGATCAGTTTTTTCGCACAAAAGAGATCTTTTTGCTTTTTAACATATTGTACTAACTCATGTATCATGAGGAGACTAAACAGCTCAAACTAAGGCTCAATATAGATTCAACGCTCTACTCAGCCTATTTGACATGGCATGAATCATAAAAGGATAGCTCCAGAAAGACTAAACTCAAATGCTAGCATGACAAGTTTAATTTAAGTTGATCAATTTTACTTAACTTATCATGGCAAACGCTAGTCTACACATATGAAGTCATGATAAATTTAGCAAGCTAAGCACAAGTCATGGCAAGGTGTAAAGCACTGAAGCATGTCATAACAGGATAATAATCAAGGCTCAATGCAGATTGATTATAATACTAGAATGCTGAAAATGCACGAAAGACCAGTTCCCCCTCAACATTAGATGCAACTTTTAGTTCAAGTTGAGTTAAGTCAATATTAAGCTCCAGAAGCTCCCAAATGAACTCCCCCTGAACCAAAGCATTAAATTCGAGAAGCTGGCAAAGAAAATCCAAACGGTAGTCCTTAAAGCATAGATAAGATATAGAAGATACTATGGCTCAGACTGACTCTCATCTACCCCATGTGACTCCACGACTATTAGCTTGACCGTAAAACACACACTAGAGAGCAAACACATACCCTGTCTACCCGAGGGTGGCCCAACCCTCGCTAGACCCTACAAAAAGTGAGTGAGCTCAATCTAGTGAGATAAGAAGCAGCTAATAAGAAGCATCCTGGAAGCACAAGATAAGAGTAGGAAGTCTAAGCAACTAGGCAAGAGAAGCACTCTAACCTATGCTAGAAGGACTAAACCCAATGCACCCAAATGCAAAGAGACAGAAATGAGACAGAGGCATAATCAATATAGTAAAGCAGTAAAGCCCAAAACTCCCCCTCACTACAGTCCATAAGGACAAACCACCCCAAGCTCTCCCCGCAGAGCTGAAAACCTCGAACTATCCAATGGCTTGGTGAAGATGTCAGCCAACTGGTGGTCACTCTCCACAAACTGGAGCACTATATCGCCCTTCTCTACATGGTCTCTAAGGAAGTGAAAACGGATATCGATGTGCTTGGTCCGAGAGTGTTGCACTGGGTTCTTAGCAATGTTAATCGCAGAAGTGTTATCACAAAAGAGTGGAACACTGTCGATAACTAACCCAAAGTCCCGCAGGGTCGAAGCCATCCAGAGTACCTGACAGCAGCAGCTGGCTGCAGCAACATACTCGGCCTCTGCGGTGGACTGCGCAACACCGGACTGCTTCCTCGAAGACCAAGAAACGAGAGAAGTGCCAATGAATTGGCAAGTGCCAGAAGTGCTCTTCCTATCTATCCTACAGCCGGCAAAGTCTGCATCCGAAAAGGCTCTCAAGGAAAGACAGGAAGAGGAAGAGTACCAGATACCATAGTCAATGGTAGCTCGAAGGCACCGAAAGATGCGCTTCACCGCCTGGCGGTGAGATACGCGAGGAGAAGCCTGAAAACGAGCACACAGACACACAGAGAAGTGTATATCTGGTCTCGAGGCCGTGAGGTAAAGAAGGGAGCCGATCATACTTCTGAACTCTTTCTGATCAACTGGCTCGCCGTCCTCATCTAGGTCAAGATAGGCTGTAGAAGCCATGGGAGTTGACACTGGCTTACTATCACTCAGGTCGAAGCGTCTCAGGAGGTCACGAGTGTACTTTCCCTGATGAAGAAATGTACCCTCCCGAGTCTGCTTGATTTGGAAGCCAAGGAAGAAGGTCAACTCGCCCATCATACTCATCTCAAACTCGGTGCTCATGACATCCGAGAACTGTGAAACTAGAGTATGAGAAGAGCCGCCAAAGATGATGTCATCGACATAGATCTGGACGAGCAGAAGGTCATTTTCATGACGGCGGATGAACAAGGTCTTGTCTACTTTACCCATTTCAAACCCATGACTCAACAAGTAGGACTTAAGCCTCTCATACCATGCTCTGGGGGCCTGCTTAAGTCCATACAACGCTTTCGAAAGCTTGAAGACATGGTGTGGGTATTTGGGGTTCTCGAAACCTGGAGGCTGTCTGACGTAAACTTCTTCCTCAATGACTCCATTAAGGAAGGCACTCTTGACGTCCATCTGGTAGAGCTTGAAACCCTTAGAAGCTGCAAAGGCAAGTAGGATTCTAATGGCCTCAAGTCGAGCTACAGGGGCAAAGGTCTCCTCGAAATCTAGACTCTCAACCTGGGAGAACCCCTGAGCTACCAGTCTAGCCTTATTTCAAATAACCACTCCATTCTCGCTCTGCTTGTTCTTGAACACCCACTTAGTCCCAATAATATTGTGACCTCGCGGGGGCTCGACAAGCGACCAGACCTTGTTCCTCTCGAAATTTTCTAGCTCCTCATGCATGGCATTGACCCAAGACTCGTCAGAAAGAGCATGAGAAACATCCTTGGGCTCAAAAGAGGCAATGAAAGCAGAATGGAGACAGAATTGGGATAATCCAGATTTTGAACGAGTAACACGCTCGAAAAGGTCTCCAATCATCTGTTCAGAAGGATGCTTTTTCTGGATATGTCGGGGAGGTCCAGGATGAGATGAAGAAGTGGCCTCTACCTCGTGAGCTGACGAGGAAGGAACAGAGCCACTAGCTCCAGAGGAAGCAGAAGGCATGGGCTGATCACCTGGAGGTACGGTAGAAGACGGCACCTCAAGGGGTGGATAAGGGACTGGATCGGGTAGACAACCCTCATCTCCATCGTCCTCATCATCCACGAAGATGGTCTCGGACTGCTCTAAAGAACCTGAGATATCAGGCCTAGTCCCCGGACTAGCCTCGTCAAAGGTCACCTCACAGGTCTCTACCATTTTGCTAGACTCGCAGTTCCAGACCCTATAAGCCCGCGAAGAAGGCGAGTAACCTAGAAAGATCCCATCACAAGAACGTGACTCGAACTTATCTAGGTTCCCGGACTTCAGAATAAAGCACTTGCAACCAAACACACGAAAATGAGAGACGCTGGGCTTTCGCCCGTATCTCAACTCATAAGAAGTGCGGTGCAAGTGTGCCCGAAGAAAAACTCGATTCGAAACATGGCACGCGGTCGCAATCGCCTCAGCCCAAAACTTCCTAGGTGTAGAGTACTCATCGAGCATCGTCCTGGCCATCTCGACCAAGGTACGGTTCTTCCTCTCCACGACGCCATTCTGCTGTGGGACGTGCGGAGAAGAGAACTGGTGCTCTACACCTGTCTCACCACAGAAACTCTCAAAGTAGGAATTCTTGAACTCCGTGCCATTGTCACTGCGGATCGCTCGTAAGGCACCTGGAAGCTCAACAGAAAGCCTACTAAAAAGACCTCGAAAAAGTGAAAACGTCTCATCCTTCGAGGCTAAGAAAAACACCCAAGAATACCTCGAGAAGTCATCGACTACGACAAGAACATACCACTTCCCTCCTGCTGACTGCACTCGAGCTGGTCCCACTGTATCCATGTGGAGCAGCTGTCCCGGTGCATCGGTCATAGTAACTGTGACTGGAGGGTGAGAAGCGGCAACCATCTTGCCGTGCCGGCATGGAGCACAAACTAGATCTTTGACCATTTTGAGCTTCGGCAGACCACGAATGAGGTCGTGGCCGCTAACTCGGGTCAAATGGTCAAATCTGATATGACCAAGTCTCCTATGCCAGAAAGAGAGGTCGCGGGACTCAGAAGCAACTAAACACCTGAGAGGATCGCCAGAAGACTCAGAAAAATCAGCACGAAAGATCCTCCCATAACGAGAAATCCCGCAAACCAGACTACCCGAAGAATCAAGAATTTTACAAGCATTTTTCTTGAAGCTCACCTCGAAACCGTCATCGGTAAGCTGAGAAACGGAAAGCAAATTGTACTGCAGCTTACTAACTAAGGCTACATCTTTCAAAATGAAAGAGTCATTAATGCGCCCAGATGAAGCATCTCCGAAGGTGATCGTCTCATCACCTGGAGCACGGGCAAGGGAAGAAAACCAACGGGAGTCTCCGGTCATGTGTCGTGAACACCCGGAGTCTACAAGCCAAACCTTTCCCTTCCCTGCCCGGCGAACCTGAGTCAAACAGAGAGTAAAGTCTCAGTACTGGGGTAAATCAAGAGTGATTTTGGCACCCAATACTGAACAACACGTCGAGCAGATGAAGTAGTCAAGCACGACTGACCTCTATCTACCCTACGCTCTCTGTCACTCACAGCAGAAGGTCTGTGAGCAGACCTGAAGCTGTTGCGGGGTCCGACTGCTACGGGAGAGCGAGTCGGAACACCGGCAACACGCTGAACACGCCGCGGGTAACTGTCTCGACGGGGGAAACGAGATGTACCCTCAGGACGACGGAAGTCTTGAGCAGAAGCAGCATGAGGACGAAAAACAGAAGACTCAGAAAAACCAAGTCCTCGATGCTGCCCAAACCCATCAACAGCAGTAAACCTAGACCTCGTGCTGGTCCTAGGTGCACTCAGGATCTGGGGCTGACCCTGAATACGCCTAGGAGACTCAACACGGTCTCTACGCGCGATCTTGGCGCGCTTGAAGCATCGATCAACCGTGTGTCCATCCTTCTGACAGAAGGTGCAGTGATACTTCATCCTCTGAGAGGTAGAAGTAGCATGGTCAGGCTTCGCCTTCTGAGAGGCCGAAGCAGCAGGTGCAATCACCTTGCTGTCAGAAATCCCCTGGACATAGCCCGCTGACTTAAATTGGACTTTCTCGGTCCTGGGCTCGGTCTCGATCACACCTGGTGCTATGGGTCTGAGCACAGCAGGTGGATGCTTCCTCATATCCTCATAATAGTCATATCCTAGACCCTGATTAAATCTGCAAATCTTGGACTGGTCTAGAATAAGATTAAGCTTCTTCTTGCCGCCTACAAATCTCTCGAGAGTGTTCATAAGGTACTGACACTCCCGAAAGAGAGAGGTGCAAGAAGAGCAGGGGGAAGAGGGAACAGCAGGAGGTAAGGGAGCAGATGAAGAACCAACAGCAGAGGGAAGAATGGCTTGTGCACGCACAGCCGACTGTGAATGGACAGTCCTACTGCTAGTCAGTTGGTTCACGTTCCTAGGCGTCTCCACCTTACCTTGGGGCTTCTCCCCCTTCTCAGCACAGACAATACAAGCAGAAGGTTGCTTCTCTAGTAGGTCCTTAGTCAGCTTCACACATTTCTCATCCAATGCAATCAAATCAGATTTTAGTTTGTTACAGTTAATACATGGTGAGCTAACAGGGTCCTTAGAAGCATACTGAGCTATTTTTCTATCATGATCAATCATTTCTTGAAACTGTTTGGAGACAGTTTCAAGTTCAGCAGTTAACTTGGGACAGTTCAAGCATGAATCAATCGGCTCAAGTAAAGAAGCTTGGAGTTCAGCAATTTTATGATCTGCCCGTTTTAAGTTCATCTTCAAGTTATTGCAATTTTTACAAGGATCGGGCAGATCAAGGAGCATGGCATAAGGTCCTCTAGCAGCAATGTCCTTATCCTCACATGAGGTGGGAGAAGTAGTCTCATCAGTAGTAAGTAGGGTAACAGTCATCCTACTCAACTCTAACTCAGCAAGCAGACTAACATTCTCCACCTTAACAATATCAAGCTCGGAGGACACACTATCATGAGAGGTCCTTAATTTCTCCATGTCATCAAGCAAGGCACAGCATGTATCACAGTCGTCACGGGAGGGAGCAGATGTAAGTGAAGTAATCTCCTGTGACAGTCTATCTACTTCCTTCTCTAACTCGGTACACCTAGACCTAGCTCTAGCATGAAATCCACCTAGCTTAAGAAAAGCATCATTTAGCTGGTCATAAGAAGGGAGTACCTCATCCGAGTCGGAGTACAGCTCGCTGTCGCTGAGTTCGCCCTCGAGGGCCATGAAGCACATGCCAGAGAAGTCGTCGCCGCCATCCTTGGGCTCTTGGTCACCCGTCCCGTCGTCGTCGCTCCATCCCTCCACCTCGCTGAGGTCGAGGTCGTCGAAGGCGGTGAGGACGCGGTGGAAGAGCTTCTTGGCCTTCCCGAAGTTGCGGAACTTCTTCTTTCCTTGAGCAGGTGCTGAGGGCTTCGTGTTGCGGTTCTTGTCGGTGTAGTCGTGCTTGCCCGAACCGCCGTAGTCACCTTTGCCCTTCCCAAGCTTGGGGCAGTTTGCTCGGATGTGGTTGGGGCCACCACACTCGAAGCAAATCACGGGTCCTCCTCTCTTTCTGTCCCTCCTCCCTTTGTAAGCATGGGAGAATCTTCGAGCAAGGAGGGCAAGCTGCTCATCCGCAAGCTGCTCTAACTGATCATCAGTTATATCACAGAGAGCAGCAAGGGAGAAACCGCAAGAGGACTCAGAAGAGAGACCAGAAGCTGAACTGGGATCAGTGACCAAAGCCATCGACTGTGACTTCGACCTACGAGAGACAACGTCAATCTCGTGAGTCTTGAGGCGCGAGTACAGCGCGTCAAGAGTCAAGGTCGAGAGGTCTGTCGTGTCTTTGATGGTGGTCACTTTCATCTCCCACACACGCAGATCGAGTGCCGCAAGCATCTGACGAGCGTTGTCCGAGTCGGGGTATGTGAGACCGACCGCTCGGAGGTTGCTCAAGATCTTGTGGAAACGAGCGAAACACTCATCTAAGGACTCACCAGCAAGCATCTCGAATTTGTTGTATTCGCGCTTGAACTGGTCCTGTCGAACCGTCTTGATCTGGGTGGTGCCCTCATGGTATGCGTCGAGAGTCACCCAGATATCCTAGGCGGACGACAGGTGGGAGATACGATCGAACTCGCTACGACTCAGGCCCTGGATAATGATGTTCCTTGCCTTAGCGTTTGCCTCAACATCATGCATATTCCCAGCATTGATGTTCTCATCGGCAGGAACAACAAACCGGACCTTGACCTTGCGCCAGATAGCATACCCCTGAGCCTGGATGTATGTCTCCATTCGGCTCTTCCAGAAGGGGTAATCGATGCCATCGAAAATGTGCGGCTTGGTCGAGTACTTGTCCGTCGCCATGGCTCTTGAGACCGGTTAAGATCTATGAACTAGAGCTAACCGGCTCTGATACCAATTGTAGGACCGAAATGGCGACAGAGGGGGGGTGAATGTCGCTCGCTTCAAAATCGCCCCCGGGAAATCGTACGCAGATATTGCAGAAACAGAGCAGCTTACAGAAAAAATAATTATGCTGAAACTTGGAACGCATGCGATACCGAAAAATTCAGCATAAATCAGAGACCAGCCAGTAAAAGATTCAACTGAAAATATCGCTGTTTGATCTGCAAACAAAAAGAAGAAAATCAGCAAAAAGGAGAAAAAGAAAAGGCACTTAAGAAACTAAGACTTAAGCCATACATCTGCCATCCGAGAGCAAACTTTGGGAGCAGCAAAACAAAAAGAGGAGACAATAATTAAAAGAGAAAGTACTGTATGCATGAATCAAAGAACATGCAGACACAAACTGATCAATCGGCAAAGCAAAAAGGTGTCTTCTTTTGGCAGCCACTAGAACACTTGAAAAATATGAACTTTGGCCAAAGTTACGTACTGTTGCAAAGAAGTGTACTATTTGTTTTACTGCTGGCCGAAAAGAGAGCAATTAAGGCACTGGAATTAATTAGCCGAAGGATCAATGCATGCAGTCGTTGTTTCCTTGGCCAAGATCACATAACAGCTGCATGCTGTCCGGAAGATGTGACTCCACATGGAACTGCATGCTGCGTACAACAATCAAAAGGGAGGGCTGCCAACCGAAAAAGAGAATGAGGCCTTGCCGAGATTGCTATGCACAGCAGCCGAAGGAATCAACTAGCACTGAGAATAAACAGCAAGAACATGTAGCATCCACAGAGAAAAGAGCAGTTTCTTACCGAGAGCTACATGTACTACTTGTGCATCCGAGACAGTAAATAAGGCGCTTGCTGCCGAAACAGAGGAAAGAACAGCAGACAAAAACCAACTCAGAACCAAGAACAAGAGAACACAAGAAAATAAACTTCAGATTTCCATTCCAAAAAAAACGAGATACAACGAACTACGTCCCCATACGCATGGACATTCGGAGGAATGATTACAAGAAATCTCAATCCATCCTCTCCCTCTTAATCCTCAAGAACACCAAGAGCCACACATGCTTCTTGGGAGGAACACACACATACACACATGGAGAGACCCAAATGAAACCCTAACTTTTACATCCACTCTCTCTAGATTTCAGCACACCCTCTACCTCTCCTTTTATAGCCTCCCACTAATGGGTTTGCACATGCTTTACCCATTAGGTCACCACCTACTCCATGCTTTATCCAAACCCGCTTCCTTTAGTGCAGCTTTGCGTTTTTACCGAAACGCCCCTCGCGCACCTTCCAAGAAGCTTCCTCCTTTCTTGCCTTGCAAGCCTCGCAGCTTCGCCGTCTTCGGCACACCTCGACCGTTCTGACCTCAGCGCCACCTGCGCCTAGTCCGGTCCACCGTGCCTCGCCACGACTCCACCTCGAGTCCACGTCGTCTTCGACACATCCCGACCGTTCTGACCTCAGCGCCACCTGCGCCTAGTCCGGTCCTCCGTGTCTCACCACGACTCCACTCGATGTCCTGCAGTCACACAGACAAGAAATACGTCAAATAGCACCGCTCGACACATGAAAGCATAAATGGCATAAACACATCATACTTACTCATGACGAAGTCCAAACCTGTCGAAATATCAGAATATGCAACCTATTCCCATACGACCAAGTTTGACCATAAGTCCGACCGAGCCCGTTGCACCACGTAACGTCAAGGTCCAAACCACCCAAACCAAACTCGACTTAGCTAAACCTATGTCAATTACTCATCATACACATGGGATGACCTCCACATGGTCTCTCACATCCATAAGTGGCAACTCTTGTGCGGAAACCATAAGACATTTGGCGTAAGGTATTAGGAATGGTAGATAACTTCATGCACTGCAAATAGACAATTAGCTTTAGGTGATTTCAGATTGGTACAAAGATGTTTCTCAAGTGTCATAAGTTGAAGTGTTGACGATGATTACTTGAGTTTTAAACCAATCAAAAAAATTGGGACCAGGATGCATAGGGCGGCTCGACTTCCAACCATTTAACCTTAAATCCCGAAGTTGCTTTTCAGTTGGTTTCATTCTGCTCTTCCAATGTTCTTTACAAAATTTACTACATAAAAAGAGTTAGTTGTAATTACATACATATAATCAAAGAAATGTAAGTTGGGTTGCATAATTTCAGCACATACTCGAAGTAATCATCCATCTCTGGCACATTTGTCAATATGTACAAGAAAGCAACCTTGTACTCTTCTGTTGTGAGATCACGACAGCCACGAGGGCTAATGCATCGACCCGGGTATTGAAATATGACAAGGTCACATGAACTTTGAAATGTGGAGGCACCATCATCGTACCGAGGCATCTTGTTTCTAATTGACCGAACTTTAGGGTTAAAATATAATGATAGAAAATTTGTAGACTCCTCAACTAGGTAAGCCTCAACAATAGAACCCTCAACTCGAGCCTTATTCCGTACTTTCTTCCTAATTTTTTGTATGTACCTACATGGAGTAGACCAATTAATTACATATATCATTAGGCTAGAAAGATAAAATAGCAGTATTAATTATTTTACCTCTCATATGGGTACATCCAGCGGGCCAGGATAGGGCCTCCTAGTCGAGCCTCATAAGGAAGATGTATGATTAGATGTTGCATCGGATTAAAGAACCCAGGAGGAAATATTTTCTCTAGTTTGCATAGAAGCACTGCAACATTCTGCTCTAGTGAGGTTATGTCATCCTTGCTAATCTCTTTAGCACACAACTTCCTATAGAAAAAACTGAGCTCAGCCAAACATAGCCATATATTTTCAGGAAGGAAGCCACAGAATGCAACTGGTAGCAAACGTTCCATGAATATATGGAAGTCATGACTTTTGAGGCCAAATATCTTCCTTTGTAGAAGGTTAACGCCTCGCCTAATATTGGATGCATATCCATCAGGAAACTTCAATGTTTGAAACCACTTAAGGATCGTTGTCTTGTCATTATTATTGATGCAAAAAGGTGCCCTAGGCTTGTGCCACTTCCCATTGTTCTTCAGCTCCAAGTGCAGTGAAGGACGGTGACAAATCTCAGCTAAATCTTGTCTGGCCTTCACATTATCCTTGGTCTTATCGGGTATGTCAAAGCATGTGTTCCATATAGTTTCAGCTACATTTTTCTCATTGTGCATCACATCAATGTTGTGTCGAAGCTTTAATTTATTGAAGTATGGAAGTTGCCAAAAGCAGCTTTTGTGGGTCCAATGGTGAAGTTTACCAAAGTTTTTCGTATCACTTACAAACTTGTCTATTTGGGCTTCGACTTCCTCTCCCCTTAAATGCCTTGGTGCCTCCTCAAGTACTACTGTGTTCTTTCGAAATGCATTACCTTGGGTTCTGAATTCATGGTCTCTAGGTAAGAAGCATCTATGACAATCAAACCAGCAAGCCTTGCGACCATTACGGAGTTGAAATGCTTTACTGTCACCCAAGCATTCTGGACACGCAAACGAACCATGTGTGCTCCAACCAGCAAACATACCATATGCAGGAAAATCATGAACTGACCATAGATATGCTCCCTGCATTGTAAAGTTTTGCTTAAGTGAAGCATCCCATGTTTGTACCCCCTCCCACAACTTGATAAGTTCGTCAACTAAAGGTTGCATTAGAATATTTATTTTTTTCCCAGGATGTTCAGGGCCGGGGATAACAAGGCCAAGGAATATGTACTCCGGCTTCAAGAGCATGCCCGGCGAAATATTTAATGGAGCCACAAACACTGGCCAACATGAGTAAGGAGCAGCACCCAAACTAAATGGTGTGAAACCATCTGTTGCTATAGCAAGGCGTACATTTCTAGGATCACTTGCAAAGTTTGGGAAGTCCTCGTCAAATTGTTGCCAAGCTTCCCCATCACATGGGTGCACCATCTTACCAGACGTTGACTGACTATGTGACCGCATTAGCTTTGCTGTCTCTGCGTGTGCATACAACCTTTGTAGTCTGTCTATAATGGGTAGGTACCGTAATACTTTACGTGGGACTTTATTATGGCCTACCTCGTAGCGAGAGGTATCACATAAGTCACACTTGTCTTTGTGCTCATTATCTTTCCAGTAAAGCATGCAGTTATTATAACACACATCAATTTTCACATATGGCATTCCGAGACCCTCTAACATCTTTTTTGAACGGTAGAAGTCCTCGGACAACTTAGACTCTGGAGGCAAAATTTCATGAATTATTTGTAATACATCGTCATAGTGTGCAATTGACATATTGTATTGTGACTTCATAGCTAGCAAACGAGCGACAGCAGACAGACTTGAATGTGTTGTGTTCTCATGGACTAGTTCGTCAGCGCTAGCGACCATTCTATAGAAAGCCTGGGCAGAGGCCGTTGGCTCCTCATCAATTCCCGGTGGATGGTCACCGCCTACGTCAATCAACAGATTGTCCATCCAATTACATTCATTGATTTCCTCGTGATCTATTGAAGGGTCATGTTCATCATGTGTCGTCCATGTTTGATAGTTTGACCTAAGTCCATATTTACTTAAGTGCAACTCTACAATATGCCTGTTGTGCCTAAAATACTTCCTGCACATTGCACATGGACACTTAATGGTGTCACCTTCAACTATCCTAGGATTTGAGAATGCATGATCTAAGAATTTTGTAGTTTGTTCAATCCATTCATTTGAGGGAGCTTTACCACGCTGCCAACCACTATACATCCATTCATAGTCTGCCATGAAATAGTTCTGTGTGCATAACATGAATATATCAGGCATAAAATTATATTTATTAAAACTAGGTATGTTGCATTTGTATACAATTTTATATCAGCCACTATATTTGCATTTGTATATTAGCCACTATACAATTGTTTCAATGTATCAATTATCAATGGTCGATGGACAGATATGTGTATATGAACATACCAAGGACGAGATCTCACCGGCGGCTCCTCGTGGTGGGGGTGCCCCATGGAGAGGGTGTACACTGCCAAGAGGGTGCACGTCATGATCCCAACGTCGGTGATCTTCTCCCACTTGGTCGTCTCATCTGCGAGAGAAGATCAAAGGCAAAATCCAAATCAAATACTACTCACAATAGCCCCTCTCGTTGAAAACTAGCTAGTTAAGTAATGTTTCTACAAGAATAATTCTGAAAGACTCTAAAATTGCAATATCATTCTGCTACAAGCTGCTTGGTTGATGAAACAATGTAGATATGAAAAAAAATAATGAGGAAAGAATCTCTCACAGGAAAATGGGAAAAGAAGAGCAAAAACCATGAAAAAGGGAAATGCAGGATTCAAC
Source organism: Dendrocalamus latiflorus (assembly GCA_017311315.1). NCBI lineage: Eukaryota > Viridiplantae > Streptophyta > Magnoliopsida > Poales > Poaceae > Dendrocalamus > Dendrocalamus latiflorus. Next base: position 27,087,161 of record CM029657.1, read on the forward strand.
AATACAGTCTCATTTCAAAGTATATATCCATGGCATAATCTTCTGTTTACGATGTGCATTGCATGTACATGAGTATATATATACTAGTTTATCTACTAATTTTATATGGAAGTTATTGACCTATGCATGATGTAACTTACTTATTGCATACTATCTCTGGTTCAAAATAGAAGTCATTTTAAGAAGTTGATTTTGGTTTTCAAGTACTTATCATTTTGGCTTTTGAGCCAACATTTTTCACCATTTGTACATGTTTCTATTAATTGCTTATGGTATGGGTGATAGGGAGATGAGTACACAAATAAGGGCAAACCGTGTTAGATACTAAGACATCAACTCCCTCCAACCAAATTTACTTGTCGTTTTGGATCCATGGAAATTTACTTTCAGAACGCGTACTTGATATAAAATTGGGGCTTCTAAGAGTACTGAGTTGGAAGGGAGTTGATTGCATTGGGTGTTTGTATGGGTCTAGTTTGCATCGGATATTTACCAAACAACACGATGCCAGATCTGAGTTGGCTCGGATTCCAACCCCATGCCGATACTAGTCTGATCCAAACAATGAAAAAAGGGTCTTGTTCTGTATAGCTCACTAGCAAGAACGCAATAGTGTAGAGGGTTGAAAATTGCACCAATGTTTAAAATTTATAAACAAGGGTCTTGGTCTTGCTATATGCTCATGCATTCTGATCCCTTACCTTCACAGATGCAGCAGACCTGTTACAATTTTCTTCAAATCCTTTGCTGGGGCGGCGGGCCGGAGCAGGGGCGTCGGGGGTGGGAGCTCGGGAGGCAGTACTGCGGGCCGGAGCTGGGGCGTCGGCGCGGCGGAGCTGGGCCGTCGGCGTAGACCTGGGGAGGCGGGGCGTCGAGGCGGACCTAGGGCGTCGGGGAGGAGGCGGCCGAGGGGATGGGGAGGAGGCGGCGGGCCCGCGAGGATCTGGGGCGGAGGAGGCGACCGAGGGGATGGGGAGGAGGCGGCGGGCCCGCGAGGATCTGGGGCGGAGGAGGCGGCCGAGGGGATGGGGAGGAGGCGGCGGGCTCGCGAGGATCTGGGGCGGAGGAGGCGGCCGAGGGGATGGGGAGGAGGCGGCGGGCACGCGAGGGGATGGGGTGGAGGAGGCGGCCGAGGGGATGGGGAGGAGGCGGGGGCGCCCGAGGGGATGGGGCGGAGGAGGCGGCGGGCGCGTTTGGGGCGGAGGAGGCGGGCGAGCGCGCGGCGGCTGCCAATTTTTGGGGGAAAATTTTGGGTTTAGGTTTCCAGACGCGCGCTGCACCACATTAGCGGCCGCGCTGGATCAGAAAGCCTCATGGGCTGAAAAATCCTCACAGGCTTATGTTCCAATTATCCTCACGGTTCATGCAATACCGTCACAAAAATAGTATATTTCCTTGACGGTTAAAGGAGCCCGACAGGAAAATGTATTTTTGCGACGGTCATACGTGGGCCCGTCACAAAAATTGATATCCCTCACGTTCTATGCGGGCCCGACAGGAAAATTAAAGCCCGTGAGGGATGATACGCTTTCTAGTAGTGAGTGCATCTGTAAATTAACCAATGAAGGTAAACCTTTGGTGCACGTATAGATGATCGTTTCCAATTTAGCAGCTTCGTGATTCAAAGCATTAAATATTGTATTTGTTAATTGTACTATTGATTTAATTAAGCTCAATTTTATACGATCGTAGGTTAAATAAATAAGAAGTAGAATGGAAACATCAGTAACAAATGAAAAGTGAAGAAATCAAAGTATTTCTTACACTTCTTGCATGCCTCAAGGCTTGCCAGGTGTTTCCATGAACCTTCATGTATCATTCGCAACTTCAGTTCAAAATTTTGAACACGCACGCCTGTAAGTTCCATGAATTTCACTATAAGTTTCACTGAAATCACCAACCAGCCTTTTTTCTTGCTTGCGAAAAACTCGTTCAAACAATTGAACTTCTCCAAGATTCTGAAGACATTGCTGGATACAACCCCACGTCCTACCTGGGTAGCTACAACCGTATATACGACGTTAATTTGCGTGTGGAATGTTGGAGCATTCTTTCTTTAATTCGTTTGATGCGACTCATGCAGTTGAGATGTGATGCATATATGCTAGCTTACCATTTCCAAGTCATAAACTGTCTTGTCTCCGTTGACTGCAAGTTAAGCTAGCTATGATGTGACTAGCTCTCCCGTGCAGTACGTGTGAGACGAGAAAGGCTACTATCGTTTACCCGTACGTGCTTGCGTAGCACATGATGTAATCAGCATTCAGCAATCCCGTCTTTCCCAGTTAAGCATGAAGTACATGTTACATGTTTGTACGTACCTACTACCTAGCCAGCTGGCCTGCTAGGTCTTGCTCAAAGCGTGTGACGAGTGGAACGAGGACCACGCTTAGCTTTCAGTCCTCAATCTATCCATACTTGTTGAGAACGATGAAATTGAATAATCAGATGGATCGCCGAGACTTTTGAATTCATCTTTTGCATACGTCAAGAACGTCGTATATACGTGCAAAAAACCTTGAATCTTCCTAGTGATTCTCAGCTTCGCTCGCACGCTAGCTAGCTCGTGCATGTGCGCATGCAGATGCAGGCTACCAACTCTAACTGGCTCATGGCTTAACCTTCTATCTGTAGCTTTTAGTTTATAATTGAAATTGCACTGTAATAGCCGTTAGCTTTTTTTAAAAAATAAGAAAAATGAAAAAAAATTGCTATATCGTTATGGACAATACAAAGGAATAAGGGAAAAACAGAAAAGGTAAAAAAACCAAATAAACCAAAATAAGCTGAAATTAGAAGTTAACACGTTTCAAATAGCTTCTACCGTAAAAAATCGTAAGCCAAAATAAACCGAACCTGAAGCCGTTTGGAACACGGCCTTACGAAACCCCATGCGTTGAACCCAATGCAGCTATATACGCGTGTCGGTGATGGCAAAAGCAGCGTCGGAGTGATCTCTCTGGCCGTGATCATGGTCATCCTTGCGACGCTCCACAAGTATAGCACCCTAAAAAATAGGAACCATCTCTATCTCTATCTCTATATCTCTCTCCCATCTTCTATCTCCTCTTTCTCATCTATTTCTCAATCTCTTTTCCTTGTTCAGGTCGGCACGGGGCTTTGCCCGGCGGCGGCGGGCGGCATCGGTGGCAGGCGGAGGCAATGGCACGGTCACGGCGCGCAGGTGGCACGGGCTAAGCGACGGCGCGCGGCCCAGCCAGGAAGAGGTGCAGCCCGGGAGACGGCGTAGGCCAACGACGCGTAGGCTGGGGCGGTGCGACTGGCGCAGGCAGGTGGCAGTGCGGCCGGCAGGCGATGCGCTGGCGGTGGAGGCACAGCTAAGGCGGGTGGTGCACAGTGGAGGCGCGGTCTGGCGTGGCGAGGTGGCTCACAGCGGAGGCTAGTGGTGGCAGTGGCAGCTGCGGCTGATGCAGGCAACGTGGCCACACAGCCAACGACAGCCGACAGGAGGCGCGACTGCACGGCCGCGTGGCACGCGAGACCACGTGGCTTGGGAGGCATGGCGCGCACGACGACGGCGGCGACTGGAGTGGCCAACGGCTGACTTTCACCGCCGAACGACCGGTGTGTGGCCGAATCACGTTTTGCATGATGTTTTAAGAAATCGTGCAATGGGTTGTGGTTCGCATGACCGGACAGTGAATCGCGCGGCCGAACAGCGATACACACGATGAAGGCTTAGTGAACGCAAAATCTTCTTGCCAAATGCACTTCCGTCTGTATTTCCACAAGGTTGTCCTAGCCCTGATCTGATTCGTCTCTGTTCCGCCTTGTAGGTTTGCACGCGGCAAAAATATACTTTCGCTTCATACACAACCAAGGAGGAAGGTTATAGATGCAGAGAGTTACGGGCCATGTGTTATGTCGGCTACTCATGCTACTGAAAGGATTCATTCCATCTGTACTCAGTCCAAACCTTATATTCCTTGGTTCTGCACCGAAGTCTGCAAAACTCCTATCGATGTTTCTCCACTGGGCGGAATCAGCAAGGTGTCTTAGCATTCCATCTTTCTTGCGCTCCTCCGAGTGCCAACGCATCAGTTTTGCCTCCTTTGGATTTGCAAAAAACCTTTTCAAATGGGGAATTATAAGAAAATACCATACCATCTTAGCAGGAGGTCCTTTCTTCGCCTCTGTTCCCTCGCCGTCATCTGATTGATTGTTACGTTTGTATCGAGATGCGTTGCACACCGGACATACATGCATGTTTACATACTCTTTACAGTAGAGGATACAGTCGTTCGGACATGCATGTATTCTTTCTACTTCCATTCCCAACGGACAAAGAATCTTCTTAGCTTTATACGTGGTTTTAGGCAACTCATTTCCCTCCGGAAGTATGTCCGCTAAAAGACCTAGCAGCACCGTGAAACTCTTGTCGGACCAACCGTTGCTTGCCTTCAATTTCAACAGTTCAAGCACGGCCGACAACCTCGTGTACTTTGACCTGCAGCACGTGAACAAAGATTTCTCCGAGTCCTCCATCAAGCCCCGGAATTTAACATACTCTCTCTCATCATAGTTTTCTTCTACATCGCGAAGCATCTGATCCAGATTGTCATCGTGCAACCTATCCGAATCCGAACCACAATCGACATCATTCGGTGGCATGTCATTCACTTCACCGGCGATGTCATCCGGCGGCATATCATTCACTTCACCGGCGATGTCATCCGGCGGCATATGATCATTCACTTCGCCATGACTGGTGCAAGATGTATAACCCTTTTTGAAACCCCTCTGAGTCAAGTGCGCTTCAATTTGCCCTCGGTTTTTAAACATCTTTAAATTCTCGTAGTCAGTGCATGGACAGTACATATATTCCACCCCCTTATTCAACATATCCTCCTCGGCAGCTCTTGTAAAATAGACACGCCATTAATGTACTCTTCACTCACACGGCTCGCGGCATACATCTAGCTTCGGTCATACGTTATGTATATATATAACAACCTAGTATTAAAAATTAAATTAATTAATTATTACTACATATATACCAGCCACATGCATTGAGACTTAATTTGCTAGCTTAATTCATATTATAAACACAACAGCTATTATATAACCAACAATTTTGCAAACCATCTTCAATAACACTCACCAATTACTTAGATCTAAATTGTAATGCAAAGAATAATAATTTTCATTACTAACCATATCTAGAGCAATCAGGAAAGTATGAATCTTCAAAGCTCAATCTCTGCCTCCTCCTACCAAATTAATTTGCCTGAAATCGCCTAGCTTGCCTCCTGAGCGAAAGAGTGTAGCACCGGCTAGATCTGGATCGAAATGAAGACAGATGCGGTTCTAAGCAGCACAATAAATGCCTAGCGCCATTATCACAGACGATTTTTATTAAAAACCGTCAGTAAAAATCCTGAGATTACCACAGATTATTTTTTTTATTAAAAATCGTCTGTGATTGGCCGTCTAGTATTAGGTTTTCTGTAGTAGTGTCCATAGGGCAAGTGGCTCCTAACTTAATCAAACCTGTCAAGAAAAGAGCCAGATGAACAGTAGAACAACTGAAGAAGCCATGCAAAACAATGGCTGGGCAAACAACATTCAGGGAGGAGTAATGGTTCAGGTGATCCTGGAATACCTGCAACTATGGGACTCTGTACAGGACATCAATTTGGAACCAAATGAAGAGGATGTGATCTTGTGGAAGGGGACCGCTAATCCTAATTTGGTTGTATGCTGGTAGCCAATCACAATATCAGACATTTAAAAAGGGAGAACTGAGAATATGCCACACCAAAAGTAGGGCATTTAGGGCCTGTTTGGGAGAGCTCCACCACTGAAAACGTGGATCTGGAGCAGCAGCTCCACCGTGGATCTGGGATCCCACCATGGAGTGTTTGGCTTGTACAGCAGCTCCAGATCCACAAAATTGAGGTTTTGGTGGGAATGACCACTTTTGGTGGGATAGGGTGTGTAACCAGTGGCATTGGTGGGTAATTACCACCAACTCCACAGTGGAGCACCCCTTGAGGGGACAATTTATGTATTTGCCACCCTTATGACTCGGGTGGCAACAGATTTGCCACCAGGGCCCGTTGTCAGTGACTCAGGTGGCCCCACATGTAAGTAGGGGTGGAAAAAAAGCTCGTTAGTAGGGCTCGTTGGCTCGGTTCAAAATTACTTTAATTATACTTGTTAATTGGTTAAACATTAAAATGATTTGATTTCAAATGAATTTGAATTTTGCTCAAGCTCGGCTGGCTCGGCTCGTTAGCTCATTTCTAAAAATACTTTTAAATTATATGTAAAATGATATTAAATCAAACTGTGTCATTTTTAGGAAAAGCTCGATAAGACGAGGAGTTGGCTCGATATCCACCCCTACATGTAAGTGACAGAGTTTCGGTGGCCCTCAGATCCCCCCTTGAGGAGCTCCATGAAATCCATGGATCTGGCCCTCAGATCCAGGATTTTGGTGGATCCAGATTTCACGGAGCTGGAGTGTTTGGGTAAAATTTCGTGGAGTGGAGCTATTTTTCGTGGATCTGGAGCTGGTGGAGCTCTCCCAAACAGGCCCTTAATTAGGATATACCATCCTATACGTTGTAATTCATAGTATGCCATCGTAAAGGTTTCCTCCTTCAGTATATGCCATTCTGGCTATTTAAATCCATTTTCATCGCTTTTCCTGTTTTCTGGCCTGGGCCATATGGTGCGCTAGGGCAAAAGAGTCTTTTAGGTGGGAAAATGGAAAAAGTGAGCGAAATTAATTTAAATGGCCAAAATGGGATATATGGAAGTAAGCAATTTTTAGGGAGGCATATTATAAATTACAACGCGTAGGATGGCATGTCCTAAAAGGCCATCCCTTGGAGTGGCATATCCTCAATTCTTGTATTTAAAAACTGTAACACAACTGAGGCCCTGTTTGTTTCCACTTAAGATTATTATAATCTAGCTTATAGGTGGGGGATTATATAAGCTAACTTATAATAAGCTGGTGGAAAATAAGCTTCAGGTGTTTGGCAGCTTGGATTATCAGAGTTATGGATTGTTGTATTCGAATGTTTAAATACCACAATGCCCTTGAGAGAGAGGTACGGGAGTTGGGGGATGGATGAATGGCAAAGGTGGGTAATATTTCTAAAGTTTTATGGTCATTAAGATAAAAGGTGGATCTATAAGCTGAAATAAGCTCCTTTTTTGAGCTTATTAGATTACAATAATCTGGGCTATTAGATTATAATAAGTTATCTTATAATCTGAGCTGTTTGTTTCCACTTATGATTATAAGTTAGATTATAATAATCTTAAGTGGAAACAAACAGGGCCTGAGTGCTGACGGCCGGATATCGGGTCGATCTCTCTCCAAAACCGCATCGGACACGATCGAAGACAACGGCTGATTCGGAGTTACCTAGGGATGGAGATGTAGAATGTGAACTCAAGGGCGCTTATGCGTAGATTACGACTTTTCAAACCGTGTAATTTAATTCAATTCTCCAGGTTTGTAGTAGTACACAGCTAGTCTTCAGTCCACAGCTTCGGGTTAACTAACTGTGATGACGTACATTTGATTGCGATGCATGAATGCACTCCATTAGTTTCCAGATACAAATTTGGCCGTCAAATGGGTCTTACAGCCGGTCGTACATAGCCCAGAACTTTATACTGCTTGCTCCAGCTCTATGCGTGGAAGAATAGACTTCAGTGCAGTCTTGAAAGTTGAAACTGTGAACTTAACTTTGGTCCGTCAATACACGGCATTTTTTGTGATCCATGTATGCAAGCACATAATAAGTTACACGCCAGTTTAAACCGTCAAAAACGTTTTCTTCATCCGCGAGCGACAATGCCGCGGAAACCTCAGCTAGATGTTATCGCCTCGTTTGCAGGATGAGAGCGAGCTACATGCGCGCAGTGGCGAAACCAGGATTTAACTACGCCCCAAGCTGAACTCTAACAACCTAAAACTAACGCCAATTTGTATGTATTGTGATTGTATTAATGCATCTAATTATACAATAAGAGGAGCAAACCTCGATTCTGTTAATCCCACTAAACGGGCACTCCCCGTGACTAGCTGGAAAAGAATGACTCCAACACTCCACAAGTCTACCTGCAAAGTTTTTTTTAGTAGAGATTATTGCTAGGTTATTTTAAAATCCATGGATTTAATGCAGGTTAATGAACAAACCTTTGCGTCATATTTCTCCCAACGCCAAATTTCTGGGGCCATATAATATGGAGACCCGCATGTTGTGGCAGCTAAATTTTCATGCTTCAGAGACCAGAAACAACACCAAAATTTTCAATTATCCATTGTTCACTTACAACAAGCTCATAGTAATGACCACAAAAAAAGGCTCACAGTAAATACAGTATTCAGAAGCAATATGTACAGGGTAAATGTCAGTATGCATATGGCAAAACATCAAGCCATTGTGAAAAATACTATAGAACTTGAGAAAAAGATAATATCTATAAATGTCAGGGAATTGGTTCCCGGTAATTTTTTTTGGGTGAGTCGATTACTTCAATTAGAGGAAAAAAAATAGTCCTATAAATTTATAGGCATCAAAGAGGAAATATGCTCTCACCTAGCAAGCCCAAAATCACCAATTTTCAATGTAATGGCATCACCATTAGTTGATAGCAGAAGGTTCTACATGTTGCACAGCTTGATCAGTATGGAGTAAATAATGTATCTCTAAATGATAAGAGGATAATCGAGCAAATTAGCCAAAATAAATAATCGAGCAAATTAGCAAAAATAAATAAATATACACAAAATTTTACGATGTGCGATTCTGTTCTGTCACTGATCATATATTGACTGAGCTTCAAAAACTAGCATGAGTGAACAGAACAATCCTCTATGTAGTTTGGCATTTGATGGTAAATTGACATTGATTGGAATTGGGGCTAACCCCATTATGTCAAAGTTTAGTTACTAATTATGGAACCCTTTTGCACAAAGCCACAAACAGCTATGAATGTCTTAGCTCCACACAATCTTACTCTTAGTTTGGCACTTGGTATCCAAACATAAAACATCACAAATCACCCATCAGCCCAATCAGCAAAAAAATCCAGACATGAACATAAACAACTTCCAAAATTTTCAACTCCAGACCGACCACTAAACCCTAATAGATCTGATTAAAAAAACCGTAAGATCTAACCTGCGGCTTGAGGTCCCGGTGCACGATGTTCCTCCCCCTCAGCACCTTTAGCCCTTCCGCTACGCATCCAAAACAACACAGAGTAATGCAAAATAGGCGCATCAAAAACATCATCCCAATAATAATATTAACGCTAATACAAGGAAACTCCCCTCAAAGCTCAATCGAGACCATACCTAACTGCCGCACAAAGTACCTCGCAGTGGCCTCCGGCTGTCGGCCGCGCACCCCGTGCGCCGTCCTGTACGCGTCGAGGTCGCCTCCATCGCAGTACTCCAGTACCAGGTATAGCTTGTGCTCCATCCGCGATTCTGCGGCAAAAACCACAAAGCATTTCAGATTTTACTAATGTGAAACCGTGAAGTACACTAGTTCAAGCTCAATTGCGGTTACTGAGAGACCATGTGGTCGTGACTCCATGTGAATGATGAGTAATTGACAAAGGTTTAGGATAGTCGAGTTTGGGTTGTGTGGTCGGACTATGTCGTTGCGCGGTGCAACGGGCTCGGTCGGACTTGGTCAAACTTGGTCGTATGAGATTAGGTTGCATATTCAGATGATTCGATAGGTTTGGACTTCGTCATGAGTAAGTATGATGTGCTTATGCTATTTACGCTTTCATGTATCGAGCGGTGCTATGTGACGTGTTTCTTGTCTGTGTGACTGCAGGACGTCGAGGCGGAGTCGTGGTGAGACACGAGGTGACCGGACTAGACACAGGGAGGTGTCGAGGTCAAAACGGTCGGATGTGTCGAAGACGGCGGAGATTCGATGTGGTTGCGAGTCGTGGACGACAAGGAGCGCGGAAGGTGCACGAGGGGCGAATCGGTAAATTCGCAACGCTGCACAAGCGGGAGCGGGCTCCGTTGGATTTAGCGGGCGTAACGGGGTGGAGACCCGTTAGCCAAGCGCTATAAATAGGTGGAGGGGGCTGCATGCCTCCCTATGGCTTTAGGAGAGAGTTAGGGTTTTAGTGGGTCAAAAGAGGCTTTGAGAGGTGGTTTTGCTTTGCTCTTTAGTGGTTGAGGGCAGCAGCACCTTGTCTCCCACGATCATCTCCCTTCTCTGTGTGTGTTCCTCCCTAGCAAGCATGTAGAGAGGTGTGTTCTTGAGATGGGGAGAGGAGAGGATTGAGTGGTGAATCCATGTAATCATCCATGGTTCTAATGTCCATGCGTATCGGGACTCCTCTGTATTCCTTTTGGTTCAATGAATGGAAATCTGAAGTTTTCTCCCGTGCTCTCTGTTCTTCCTTCGTTCTTCTTTTTGGGTGATTCTTGATCTTTTGCGTTTCTTGTTGGTTGTTGCTTGGGAGTGCCAAAATGGGTTGCTCTATGTTGGGATAGTGCCTCAAGATCATTTGATCAGTTAAAATCCCAAAAACCCATCTCTAATTTCAGATTTCGTTTTTGAGCCTCCCCTGTTCATGTTTTGCCTTTCTAGGGTTTTGGTGCTGTTCTTGTTTCCCTTTGCGAGGTGGCTTGAAATTTGGCATGGAGAGTCCAGAGGCTATTAATTAGCTATCCTCAAAATTTCATGGCCAAAGGATCAAAGGTTGAGGAGTAATTTGGTTTTTGGCTCGGTTCTTGCAAGATTTCAGATTTTTACCCAAATTTGAAATTCTTGTTTCTTGGAGTGGTTTCTCGAAATTGGCTCTTGGCTTATTCTTTTGGGAGTGTTTCCTAGCTATCCTCAAAGTTTTCCAAGCCAAGAATCCAAGAATCCTTGCGAATTTCTCAGATTTTTTGAAAATCCTATTTGCTGAAATTCTTCGTGCGGTACTACCGCTCCTCGAGAGGTACTACCGCTCAGCGGTACTACCGCCCAGCAGTACTACCGCTCAGCTCAGCGGTACTACCGCCCAGCGGTACTACCGCCCAGCGGTACTACCGCTCCGCCCAGCGGTACTACCGTTTGCAGTCTGACTTGCTCAGAAATTATTTTTTCCTGACTGTTTCTTTCTGGATCTGGTTTAGCCTTGTTGCTGTGTCTTCCAGTAGTGCCTTTCTTCTTTCTTCATAGCTTCCATAGCTATTGGAGAAGAAGCTTAAGTGTGGATTCTTGAGGGGCGAATTTTATTTTTGAGAGCGCCATTCACCCCCCTCTGTCGCCATTTTGGTCCAACAGTTACGATCGCAATGATTGCGGATAGACGAGAGGTTTCGGGAGTTACCTGGATGGTGTCGAGGAGGCGGAGGATGTTGGGGTGGGAGAGGCCGCCAAGGATTTTCATCTCCTGAAGGATGCTGCCACGGGCGCACTCGTCGACGGGAGGTGGGGCAGGCCGGGAGGCAGGGCAGCGCCGAGATGGGGCGACGTCGGGAGATGACGCGGCGCTAGATTGGCGGAGATCCGAGACGGGGAGGACCGGGAAGCGGGGCGGCGCTGCATCGGTGAGCTGGCGAGGCGAGCTGGTGCAGCGTCGGCGTCCCCTTTTTGTCTTTGCCTCTTTGGGCTTCTGTGGCAGTGCAGCGCACCGCGCACGAGACGGGGTGGAGGCAGAGTTAGGGTTCTGAGGCGAGGGCGAGTGCCGTTGCGCGTGAAGTGATGGGCCGAGCGAGCGCAGAATAGGCCACGCGGAGACAGTGACGGGCTGATGGCCTGTCGGGGATGTGAAATAAGTTATGGGCTACTGGGCTAACTGGGCTGAGTGCTAGCAATACTACCCGGGCTGAGTTAAAAATACCTGGGATATATACTGTATATTTTTTACGCCCCGAGCTAGAGCCCATCTTGCCAGGGGCCCAATTCCGCCCCTGCATGCGCGCTATAAGTAGCCATCACTTTGAATGATCATATGAGGAGGTTCAGGTTAGTATTGTAATGAATAGTTGCGATATTTATGGAGTGATCAAGTGAGTTTGCAAAGATCGCTCTTTGTCTGGATTGGTTTTGGGCAGAAGTTGAGGATTTTGGGATTTGAGTAATTAATTGAGTTAGGATGACCTGAGTCATTGGATTAAGGTTGCGTGATTTATGTCTTGGCTAATGTATGTCAAGTTGTGAAGAACTTGTGTCTAAAAACAATTTCTTTGTCTTTAGATGTGCAGGGTCGCTTAGAGTCAACTGTGATTAACGGTGATGATTGGGGGCTAGGCTCATGGAGGAGTTGAGATCCAGAACGATCGAGAATGCTGGGTGAGACGGTGAGTTCAAGCATGGTACGAGAAAGACGGGAAATGTTTAAGGCGAGTTTGAATGGCGGGATGGCGCCATGTGGCTTGCACGGGCCAAGTGGCTTGCACGGGCCAAGTGAGCCGTGGTTCGATGGAACTGGGATAGGAGAGACTTGGCGACACGTGGCAAGCTAGTAGTGCACTTACACGTGGCAAGCATGATGATTGTTTGTAGTTGTTGGTGATGATCGGGTCAAGAAAGGGTATTTTGGTAGTTTGACCAAAATACCAGAAACCATCTTGGATCAAAACCACGGCTCATGAGCGATGCGTTGGAGAGCGGTTTAGATCAAGGTGGAGCTAGTTTGATCAAGGCAGATCAAGGTTACGGATTTAGCGGATGCACACTTATGCGCTTTGAAAAATGTGCATAAGTAAACTAATATGAGTAAAACCTATGGGTGTGGGGTTAATGGGTTCCTCCTTATTGTAATAGTGGATAAGATCCATTTAGAGATGTAGGTGGCTGGTTGCCCACCTATAGAAGGGGTTGGGATAGAGGCATGGGTGAACTATCCAATCCCTCTTTCTCATGTGCTCTCTCGTTTAGGGTTAGAGTTTGAGAGTAGAGCACTTGGTATGTTCTTAATCCTCCAAGATGGAGTGACTGTAAAATCTACCTTCTCAAGCAAGCAATACATCAATCTTTGTGTATTTCTATAGATCTATCTTGATTTGATTGATTTGCTGTTGATTTGGCCTCAAAGTATGATTTCTTGATCCGAGTGTATTTAAGTTGATTTCTTTGGTGTTCTAACTTGCTATGATATGTGGGGATACATCTAGACTCGTCTTGGTCATCATCCACCCACGAGCAAGTTGTATTCACCGATTGTAATTTTGACTTAGTTTTAGTGGAACCTTCCAACAAACTAAAAATTGTTTCAGTTTTCACCATGATTTTCTTGATCATTTGTTGGAATAGGTTCACAATACCCTAGATCAAAAGTTTCATATCATTTGGATCAACAGATCAAAAGTTCCATCAATTTTTGTTTTGGATCTGTGTTGAAATTCAGACTGCTCTTCTATGAATTTTCGACAATGTTCAGTCTTTCGACCACATTGTTTCTTTTTGGCCACATTAGATTTTGATCACTCACTGGCTGTCCATCTCATTAGTCATGTTCTGACCTGATTCGACCATGTTGGTTTTCGCCCACTCTCTGGTCGTTGATCACTCGAGTCAAAGTTTGATCACGTTAGCTTTCGACTACATTAGCTTTGACCACATTGATTTCGACCATGTTGGTTTTCGACCACTCTCTGGTCGTTGACTACTCGAGTCGAATTTCGACCACGTTGGCTTTTGACCAAGTTGGTTTTCGACCGCTCTCTCTAGTCGCCGACCACTAGAATCGAATTCCGACCACGTTGATTTTTTACTAGTAGTTGAATTTTAATCATGTTGGTTTTTGACCACGTTGGTTTCGACCACGTTGGTTTTTGACTACACTGATTTCGACCACGTGGATTTTCGATCACTCTCTGGTCCTTGACCACTCGAGTCGAATTTCGACCACGTTGGCTTTTGACCAAGTTGGTTTTCGACTACGTTGGTTTTCGACCATTCTCCCTAGTCGCCAACCACTAGAATCGAATTCCGACCACGTTGATTTTTGACTAGTAGTTGAATTTTGACCATGTTGGTTGTTCGACTACTTTTTGGCTTTCGACTACGTTGGTTACGACCACATTGATTTTTGACTAGTAATCGAATTTCGACCATGTTCATTTTTGACTAGTAGTTGAATTTTGACCACGTTGGTTGTTCGACTACTCGTTGGCTTTCGACCATGTTAGTTACAACCACGTTGAATTCTGGCCACGCTGATTTTCGACTAGTAGTCGAGTTCCGACCATGCTGAATTTTTGACTGTCGATTTTCGACCACGATGTCAAATTTTGACCACATTGTTTTTTCAACTGATTGTGTTCAGCTTGTGAGTCTCTGGTTTTTGAAGTAGGATTCCTTTTCTAATATTCATAGCTTTGTAGCTATCAGAGTAAAAGATAAGTGAATACTTGGGGTACATTTTCAACCACCATTCACCCCCTTCTGCTGCCTATCCGGTCCTATAAGTGGTATTTGAGCCCGGTTAGTTCGTTTCAATAGATCTTAATCAGTTTTAGGAGCCATGGTAGCAGAAAAGTATTTCACCAAGCCTCCTATCTTCAGTGGGATCGACTATCCCTTTTGGAAGAGTAGGATGGAGTCTTACATTCAGGATCAAGGCTCTGCAATTTGGAAGAATGTTAAGACTCGGTTTGTTGTCCCTGTCGATGAGGACATCACGGTTTTGAATATACCAGATGTTGAGGTAAATGTTAAGGCAACGAACATCATCATTCAAAGTCTTATTAGAAATAAGTTTGATCGTATCTCTCATCTCTCGTCAACTTATGTTATTTGGGTGACCCTCAATGCATACCATGAGGGCACCACCCAAATCAAGACTGTTCGACAGGACTAGTATAAGCAAGAATATAACAAGTTTGAGATGCTTGCTGGTGAGTCTTTAGATGAGTATTTTGGCAAATTTCACAAGATTATGAGCAACCTTTGAGTTGTTAGTCTTACACGCTCAGACTCGGACAATGCTCATCAGATGCTTTCTGCCTTGGATCTTAGGGTTTGGGAGATGAAAGTGACCACCATTAAGGACATGACTAATTTGTTGACCTTGACTCTAGATGTGTTGTACTCACGCCTCAAGACTCATGAGATCCACATCGTCTCTTAAGACGAAGTCACAGTCGATGGCTTTGGTCACCGATCCCACTTCTGCTTCTAGAGTATCTTCTAATGGTGCTTTGGGTTTCTCTTTGACCGCTCCATGTGAGATGAGTGATGACCAATTTGACCAGTTTCCAAAGAGTGAGTTAGCCCTCTTAGCCAAAAAATTCTCTCATGCATACAAGAGGGTTAGAGAGAGAGAAAGAGAGGAGGTCCAGTCATCTGCTTCGAGTGTGGTGGCCCCAACCACATTTGAGCAAACTGTCTCATGTTGGAGAAGGGTAACAACAACTATGGCGGTGTGAGCAAGAATGACTACATCAACAAGAACTGCAACAAGAAGCCGCTAGCTAGTGATCAAGCAAGGACAAGAAGTACCGCAACCTTGGCAGGGCCAAGAAGCTCTTCCACCGCATCCTCACCACCTTCGACAACTTTGACTTCAGCGACGTGGAGGGCTGGAGCGACGACGACTGTGAGGATGATCCATAGAAGGACAGCAAGGATGACGACGACTTCACCGGCATGTGCTCCATGGCTGACGAGAATGGCATCAGCAATAACGATCCCTACAGTGACTCTGATGAGGTAGGTCCCTCCTATGACCAGCTCAATGATACTTTTTTCAAGTTAGAAAAGTTTTATGCTAGGTCCAGGACTAGGTGTGGCGAGTTAGAGAAGGAGGTAGAGAGCTTGTCACGAGATCTTACTTCCCTTAGATCTGCTCCCTCCCGTGATGATTGCGATGTATGTACTTCCATGTTGGAGACATGGAGAAACTAAGCACCTTGCATGATAGTGTGATTTCTGAGCTGGATTTGCTTAACGTGTGATTTCTGAGCTGGATTTGCTTAACGTGGAGAATGTTAGTTTGTTAGCTGAATTAGAAATGGCTAGAACTGTTCCATCTCATTCTGATTCTATTGAGACTACATTTTGCACCTTATGTGAGGATAAAGACAATACCTTTAGAGGTGTCTATAGCATGCTTCTTGATTTGCCTGAAACTCGTGATAGCTGTAATAACTTGAAGATTAATCTAAAGAAGGCAGATTATAAAATCGCTAAAATGCAAGCTGCTTTGGTGGAGCCTGTTGTGTCTTGTGCCAACTACCCAAAAATTAACTGCTGAATTTGAATCTGTTTCAAAACAATTTCAAGACATGTGTGATCATAACAAGAAAATGGCTCAATATCCTTCTAAGGCACATGTTAGCCCACAATGCAATAATTATGAAAAACTAAAATCTGAATTAATTACATTGGATGAAAATTGTGTGAAGCTAAGTAAGGATCTACTAGAGAAGCCACAATCTGCTTGCTTTTTCTGTGATAAAGTAGGGGAGAAATCTAAGGAAATGCAAGAGACTTTTAGGAAGAGTTACGAGGGCCATATGGCTAGGATTAGAACTGCCCTATGTGTGTCTTGCGAAGCCCTCAAGGTTGAGGCGGCCATGCACAAAGAGAGATATGCACATGCTATTCGATCTTCAGCTTTTGGTTCTTCTTCCTCTCCTTCGGGTTCCTCATCCTCTCCTTCTCCTTGTGCTTCATGTGCCTCTCTTTTTCAGGATTGTGAGAATCTCATGTGCACTCTAGAAAAATTTGTTAGAGGCAAGAAAAGGCTCAATCTTATTCTAGACAAATCCAAAATTTACATGTTTAATCAGGATCTAGGATATGATTTCTTAGAGGATGTGAGGAAACATCTGCCTGTTGTTGTTAGAGCTGTAGCAGCAGGCGTGATCCAAGTTGCGCTCGAGCCTAAGAGAATTGAATTTATGTCTGTGGGCTTTGTCCAGGGATTTCTAATAGTAAGATTGTGCCACCTGCTGCTTTGACTTTTTAGAAGGTGAAGTCTCATCCTGCTGCTTTGACCTCTTAGAAGGCGAAATATCATTGCACTTTCTATCAGAAGGATAGACATGTGATTGAGTTCTGCTTTAGGCACGCTAAGATCACACGAAGAGACTGTGTTCATGCTCTTAGGGGTATTCAGAGTAAGCCCCAGACTTGGAGTGCTCCTAAGACCAACACAAGGTCTAGAGTTGTACATAGCTCTCCTAGCTTTCTTGATTTTAGGCAGCATCAAGGATTTGGTTTTTAGGGTTCTTCTAGTTTTGGTCCTTGAGTTGTTTCTGGTCAAGGTGTCCACCGTCTAGAGGAGAGACATCGTTTTACCCATCGAGGCAGCTATCTGCAGCGTGATCAGCGTACTATTGTAGGTCAGACCAGCTCTTCCATAGTGGTCAGATCGAGCAGTGGCGTTAGGTCTACTCATAGACCTCCTGTGTCTGTAAGAGGAGGAGTGTGTAGTGTCATGAGAGGTCAGTCTTATATTTCTGTGACTGCATCTTCTGCTCGTCGTGTGACTCAGTACTAGGTTCCCAGATCTGCTCTTATTTACCCCCAGTACTAAGCCATCAATGTTTTCTTCTCACTGACACAGGTTCACCAGGCTGGGAAGGGAGATGTGTGGTTGTGGACTTCGGCTATTCCCGCCACATGACTGGAGACTCCCGTTGGTTCTATTCCTTAGTCCAAGCTCCAGGTGATGAGACTATCACCTTGGAGACACTTCTTCTAGTCAAATCATCGCTAAAGGTAATGTGTGTATTAATTATTCTTTTATTCTTAAGTATGTTGCCTTAGTGAGTAAGCTGCGTTATAATTTGCCATCTATTTCTCAGCTTACTGATGATGATTTCAAGGTTAGTTTAAAGAAAAATGCTTGCAAAATTTTTGATTCTTCGGGGAGTCCAGTATGTGGGATTTCTAGGTTTGGGAGGATCTTTCGTGCTAATTTTATTGAGTCTTATGGTGATTCTCTCATGTGCTTACTTGCTTCAGAGTCCTGTGATCTCTCTTTTTGGCATAGAAGACTTGGTCACATTGGCTTTGATCGCTTGACTCGAGTCAGTGGCCATGGTCTCATTCATGGTCTGCCTAAGCTCAAGATGGTCAAAAACTTAGTTTGTGCTCCTTGCCAGCATGGCAAGATAGTTGTTGCTTCTCACCCTCCAGTCACTGTGACTATGATAAACGCACTAGGACAACTTCTTGATATGGACACTACTAGTCTAACTAGAGTGTAGTCGGCCGGTGGGAAGTGGTACGTTCTTGTTGTGGTTGATGACTTCTTGAGGTTTTCATGGGTGTTTTTCTTAGCCTCGAAGATGAGACGTTCAGTCATTTTCGGGGTTTGTTTGGTAGGTTGTTTGTTGAGCTCCCTGGTGCCTTACGAGCAATTCACAGTGACAATGGTACGGAGTTCAAGAACTCCTACTTTGAGAGCTTCAATGATGAGACAGGTATAGAGCATCAGTTCTCATCTCCACACGTCCCTTAGCAAAATGGCGTTGTGGAGAGGAAGAACCGTACCTTAGTAGAGATGGTTAGGACGATGCTAGATGAGTATACTACACCTAGGAAGTTTTGGGTTGAGGCTATAGCGACTACGTGCCACGTTTCGAACAGAGTTTTTCTGAGGGCACACTGGCATCGACTTCTTATGAGTTGAGGTATGGGCGAAAGCCTAGTGTCTCACATTTTCGTATTTTCGGTTGCAAGTGTTTTATTTTGAAGTCTGGGAACCTTGATAAGTTTGAGTCTTATTCTTCTGATGGTATCTTTCTTGGTTACACGACTTCTTTCCGGAGTTATAGGGTCTGGAACTGTAAGACTAGTAGGATTGTAAAGACTTGTGAGGTTACTTTCAATGAGGCCAGTCCTAGCACTAGGCCCGACATCTCAGGTCCAGTAGTGCAGTCCGAGACTATCTTGTAGATGACAAGGAGGATGGAAATGAAGGTGCTTTACCTGGTCCAATCCATGCTTCCCTTGAGGTGCTTGCTTCTAGTACTGCACCTCAGGGAGATCAGCCATTACCTTCTAATTCTTCAGGAGCTTGTGGCTTTGCTCCTACCTCCACAGCTCATGAGGTAGAGGCCACTTCTTCTTCTCATCCAAAACCTCCCCGACACATTCAGCGTTGTCATCCCTCTAAGCAGATGATAGGAGATCTTCATAAGTGTGTCATGTGCTCAAAATCTGGATTATTTCATTTCTACCTACATTCTACCTTTGTCGCCACTTTTGAGCTCAAGGATATTTGTCATGCACTTTCCAATGAGTTTTGGGTCATTGAAATGCATGAGGAGCTAGAAACTTTCAACGGGAACAAAGTCTAGTCGCTTGTTGAGCCCCCTAGTGGTCATAATGTCATAGGAACCAAGTCGGTCTTTAAAAACAAGTAGAGTAATGATGGGATAGTCTTTCAAAACAAGGCTAGACTGGTAGCTCAGGGTTTATTCTAGGTTGAGGGTTTAAATTTTGAGGAGACTATCGCCTCTAGCCTCTGTTGCTAGGCTAGAGGCCATTAGGATTCTGCTTACTTTCATAGCATCTAAAGGCTTCAAGTTGTACCAGATGGATGTCAAAAGTGCCTTTCTTAATGGGTATATTGAGGAAGATGTCTAGGTTAGTCAGCCTCTAGGTTTCAAAAACCCCCAAATACCTAAATCATATCTTCAAGCTTTCCAAAGCCCTGTATAGACTTAATCAAGCCTCTAGAGCTTGGTATGAAAGGCTTAAGTCCTATATGTTAAGTCATAGATTTGAGATGGGTAAGGTCGACAAGACCTTGTTCATTCGTAAGCATGACAATGACTTTGTGCTTATCTAGATTTATATGAATGACATTATCTTTGGTTGCTCCTCTCATACTCTTGTTTCTCAGTTTTTTTGGATTTTTACTGTGGCTTGGATGCCCAAAATTACCCACTTTTTTAGCACTAGTACAGCTACTATAGATGGTTTTTACCAATAACCGTCTATGATAACCGACTATTATAGACGATTCTAGTTTTGAATCGTCTGTGATATGGGACGATCACATACGATTCTAGTTTCAAACCGTCTTTGATAACGGATGATCATAGATGGTTCTAGTTCCAAATTGGCTATGATACAGTTTTCATATATGGTTCAAAAACCGTCTGTGATAACCCCTATCATCACTAACCCATTGAGTCAGATGGTTCAAGGAACAATATGTCATGACAGTTCTGAACGATCTGTGATGAACTTTTATGTAGTAGTGTCAGATGAGCTCGAGCAGGCGTATGAGAGAGAAGTGGAGGAGGAAGAAGAAGCACAATGCCTACTGACAAGTGGGATTGTGGGGCCCAATTATCAGTGACGTGAGAGAGAGGGCAGCGAGGCTGGGCTGAGCGAGCGAGTAGGATGGGTCAGCTCAGTTGGGCCATGGCTAGGGAAAGGGAAGGAAAAATGGGCTGGGCTGGAGAGCGGACTTTGGCCTGATGGCAGGGAGGGAAAATAATTAAATTTAAACTTTAACTCTGGTTTTCAATTTTAGTTTGAATTTTTAAAGGTATTTGCACACAAGATTTTTAGAAAAATTCCTCAGTATCCAATTGACTTTTAGAAATTTTGAATTCATATTTTTAAGCCAAGGGATTTATTTTAAAATCTTAAACTCGAACAAAGCTTTGGAATTTTTTTTTTAAAAATTCACCAAAAATTTTAGAAATTTATGAAAATTATATGTGTTTATTTTTGAAGAAAAATTGGGCTGTTACAATACTCAGCCGCCAAAAGGGTCATGCATTTTTAGTCACGTACAGGTTTAAAGAATAATAATCTTCTCTGTTCTAGTCCACGCTTCAAACCTGGACCTAAACTTTCATTGCATCCAATTAAATAATTAATTAATGTACATCATGCATGGATGAATCAAATAGGCTAGTAGCGCAAGTTTAATCCGTCAAAAACGTTTTCTGCATAGTCGTGGAAACTTCAGCGTCAGTTTATCGTCTCCATCGTCTGAACGATCAGATCGATCGATCGAGCTTCTATAAGTAGCCACCAAAACCTTCAACTTTCGATGCACCACACCATCTCAGCTCAACCTGACGAACAAGATAGCTAGTACATATATACTACCTGAGATCTCTTTCTCGATCGGTTTGAGATCCAGCTGCACGAGCATACTCAACGGAAGACGATGAAGGGAGGAGGAAAAGGTGCGAGCGGAGGAGCGGCAGCCGCGCTGCTGGCGCTGCTGCTCGTCGCGGCGTCGCTGCAATCCGACGTCGCTGCGGCGAGGCGCCTGTTGGGAGCTGACGACAATCAGCACCCGGCGGCGGCACAGGCGCAGTCACCTCCGTCGCCGGTGTCCGTCAGCACGGAAAAGTCAGGGGCTTCTGGCTGCGCCATCGGCCCTGCTCCACCGGGCCCTTGCCCCCCTCACAATTAAGGCGCCATGGTCGATCCATCAAATCTTAAGAACTGCTCAGTCTTCCTGCCTTTTTTTATACTTAATTTCACTCGTAGAATTGATCGGTTGATATGGCTACAGATAATAGGCGCCACAGGCGCAGTCAGTTCGTTGGTTGTTATAAATAAAGGTACATATGTACACCTTTAATTTATACTTGTGTTGTTGTCACACGTACAGTTTTTTCAAAGTTGTTAACAGTATTTGACCATTGCAATATTTCAGAAAATAAATAAACTATGCATCATCTGTTCGTTTATTGTATGGGTTTTATATTTTTGTCTCTGTATATATGATGGCATGGTGTTGTGCACTTGTAACTTCATACGTAAATAGCAATGATATGAAGGCCGACCGCGTGTATTTCACTGTGGTTGTGGATGCTGATCGATAAGCAGATGTGCCGGACGCATAGCTACTGTGCTTGTAAAAACTGCTTGCGAAAATTTATTATAATTCCTTTTTTTTCAAGCAGGCTAGCTAGTTAATAAGATGTATATGTTCCATGATGACAAAAATTCAGCTATCTATTAAGGTTGCTGTACAGATAGTCTGGCCAAAACTAGTGACCAAAATGCTCTGTTCCGACTGGTCAGGAACATGAAAGAAATACAGTTCATGGTTCGTGAAATTGAAATGCGAATTAGCAGAATCTGTTAGTGTAGACAATATTTTTTTTCGACTACAAGTTTTATCCTGATCGAGTTCAAATACATCGTGAACATAATATGGGGATGGGCGCTAACTTGGTGCTAACATGCATGCCAACATTTTAATTTAGGGTATTAAATAGGAAATTTTTATAGTATAATCGACTGCTAGCAAGAGAATGGTAGTAGAAACTAAATTTAAACATTGATTTGTACGGGCATAATATAATTTTCTTTATAAATCTATTTTTTTTGTGAGGGCATTATAGATTTTTCATCCGAATATATTATTAATTATTTCTGTCAGTGCCAATCCCACATCTCACCCAATTCGTTGCACAGCCGCCACTGTCTCTCGTGCGTAAACTACCGCTGCGGTTGTAGAAATTATTCTTACGCCATGTATTCTCTTTACAATTATACCCCTCTCGGGATTTTATTGCTAGTATTGCTGGTGGTAGTATAATTAAATCCCAACCAATCGGGTCTATTGGATAAAAAAGAATAGGTGACTTATATTTATTTTGGTAATGTAAAAGAGCCCATTAAATACACTTTCAAGTTCTAGAAAAATAGAGTGGACACTAAACTCAACTAGCCACCGCAACGCTAAACAGAACCTTACAAGCCTGTACGTATAATAGAATGGATTATGTGCTGTTTGTTTGTCGTCAGGTCAATCGGTTATTGTGTTAGCGTTGATCCGTCGAATTTTCTCAAGAAGACTACAATTTTTGCCGGATACATGAAACAGCGAAACGATTTGAAGAAGTCCAACGGTGAACGCCACATTTATTTACGGTCAAAATTTTAATTTACATAACTTTTTATGTATCTGATCTGTCCAATTAGAGACTTGATCTTTCACGGTCAGGCCAGTTCAGATGTGACTCGCGACTAAACCGCTGATTTACATTCTTTCTTTCATCTCTTTGATGCGACTCACGACTCAGGTCGTTCAGATGTGATGCATACATGTCTATATTCCTAGCTACCATTTCCTAGTCATAAGCAGTAGTCTTCTCCGTTGACTACCAATCTAGCTAAGAGTAGTAAGTACGTACTCCCTGTCCATGTGAGGTTGCAAATGCATTAACTTATTCATAAATGGATAATGTTGAATACCTATTTATTCTTTTTGTATTTGTTTCGTTAGGTTTTGATTGATTAGACAGGCAGAAATTATCTACTCTATTTGTACCTCTACATGTGATGTTGCAAATGAAGTAATTTTTGACTTATTCATGTATTCCCAATTAATCGGGACTAGGAAGGTATACTTTCCTCATATAACGTATCAATCTCCATACAAATGCACTGATCACAAAAATTGACCGAAACCTAAGAAAAAAATCAGTAATTTAAAAATAGCAAAACCGTTCTGTAAGCCATTTGTGAAGTCAAGAAGGAATATTCTGAAACGTACAGAATGATGGATCGATGTGAAGCCTGCAAACCGACAAGTTTGACTTGAACGCCTAGCTAATGCTACATGTAACAGAGGTCAACACAAGTCAAAGGCTTAATTTCCCTGTAATTCAAGTTGAGCCAGTCAATCTGCGCGCAGGCCAGGCCTAGGATGCTTCCTCAGGGCATGCATTAGCCCTGAAACTCTGCTTATTATACACGTTCAGACGTCAAACTTGACAGTTCATGAAAAACCGTTTGTGCTATTATTATCACAGACAGTTTTACAGGAGTGACCGTTTACCGTCTGTGATGAGCCACTATCATACACAGTTCGTGTTAATAACCGTACACAGATGGTTATTAACATGAACCATCTATGATAGTTGAAGATATCACAAACGCTTCGTATTAAAAACCATCTGTGATATTTCATAGACGATTATTAATACGAACCGTCTGTGATATTTGCACATATGGGTGATAAGACAAATGATCTAGAGGTTTGTCAACTTATCAATAATTATTTTATGATTATCAATACACACACACACACACACACACACACACACACACACACATATATATATATATATATGTGTGTGTGTGTGTGTGTGTGTGTGTGTATGCTAATGATTTGAACACTCCTAACGACAGTGTGTGGAATTTGACGTAAGTACATTCGATCTTCACAAACTTGCCGAAATTCGAGAAAAGTTCTCCCAATTCTTGATAGCGGAGGTCATAAATAAGTCTGAAGAGTCGTACCCCGGCGATGAAGATTAGATGTTGAGACATTTGATACAATTGTAATCATTCAATTCTGCTTATCAAATAATTCATTGAAATGTACTTTATTTAGTTGTTTAATTCATTTGTGAGATCTGTATAATGATTGACATGGGCTATATATGTAATATATTTGCTTGTTTTCAGAGGGAATGACTAGTATTTCCTGAGGCTAGCCGAAAAATAGGAAATAATATAGATATTCAAATAGCTATCACAGATGGTTTGTAGCAATAAACCGTCTGTGCTATATGAATATTATAGACAGTTTTTGGTATTAGCCGTCTGTGATATGTAAGATATCACAGACGGCTATATTTGAGTACTGTCTGTGATATATGACATATTACAGACGGTTTTGTCATTAACCGTCTGTAATAATTAGCATATCACACACGGCTATATTTAAGAACCGTCTGTGATACCTGATATATCACAGACACATAAATTCAGACGGTTTGATAACCGTCTATGTATTGTAATTATTATAGATGGTTTAAGAGCTGTTTGTGATAATCACCTATTATCATAGATACATAAATTCAAACAGTTTGATAATGGTCTGTGATGATAGATGTGAACTGTCTGTGATGATCCTTTTTATTATTGTATAAGCTTTCCAATTAACGAAGCTGTCAATTCAACCAGACCGCTTTCTTGTGAACATTCTGTGTTAAGTTCGCGTCCGTGCTGCAAGTAAGTTCCAACGAATTTGGCCGTCAAACGGGTTATGCATACCAGCTGCATGCATCTTTAGCCGTCGTATGCAGGTTAGAATCTCTACACTGTTTTCCTCCAGGTTTAAATAATAATCTCCTGAAACTCCTGAAACTTGGACATTAACTTAGGTACAGCACATCGGATTGATATACATCATGCATGGATCAATGAAGTAAGACGCCCCAGTTAAATCTGTCAAAATCGTTTTCATATCGAGCGATCATATATACAGTCTCGTCTGAACGATGAGATCGAGCAGCTATAAATTGCCACCAAATCCTTTAGCATTGCATGCACTAGTCACCAGCCTAACATATATATACACATAGAACCGATCGATCACCTACTACTTGAACTCTCTGTAGTTTTGAGCTCGCTGCACGCACATATATACTAAATGACCGAAAGTGTTTGTCTGTGGATTTTTCATTTGTCTGTTAATTGCTTGTTCGTTGTTTCGATTTTGCTATTGCTTGTTCACCAGCTATTGCTTGTTCGTTGTGTGGATTTTGCATTTGTCTGTGGATTATCGATGGTTTTGTGCACTACAACAGCATGAGCGAAGGTGTATAAGATTAGTTCCAGGGGTTGAATCCCGTAATGTAACTAAATGACTGAAAATAGTTAATGAACCAAGTTGCGCTGTACTTGTACACAGACAGTTGCATGTTCCACGTCACCATACATGGCCGTTTGCGTGTGGAATGTTGGAGCATTCTTTGTTTAATTCGTTTGATGCGACTCATGCAGTTCAGATGTGATCCATACATATATGCTAGCTTACCGTTTCCAAGTCATACGTAGTCTTGTCTCTGTTGACTACCAATTAAGCTAGCAATAGCTAAGTACTTAGCATGCACGTAAGAAAAATTGAGAATATATAGAAGGAACTAGGTATCTTCTATATTAAGAACGAAATAGACATCTAAATTCATCCTAACATGTATAACACGTATGTATTTAACGTCGTTGTAAAAATAGTAAATTTTGACTGGTTCGTTCAATATTCCCGATCCCGAAAGATCGACACTAGCTAGCATTCCCGTGCAGTACGTGTCAGAATAGCTGCAGAGCGTTAATTTACCCGTGCTTACGTACCACATGATGCAAATCAGCAAGCTAGCTAAGCGTGAAGACATGAAGTACATGTGTATATGTACGTACACCTTGCTTGCTAGCTAGGTCTTGCTCAAAACGTGCGACGAACGAGCTCGCTACCTTTCGGTTTTCGTCGATTCATACTTGTTGAACATGGTGAAATTAAATGATCAGATCGATCGGCGAGTCTTTTGAATCCATCTTTTGAAACCGTCAAGAACGTCACATATATTATTTCTGGAAAAAAAAGAGAAAGAACATCTCATACATGTGCAAAACCTTGAAACTTGCTAGTAATTCCCAGTTTCGCTCGCACGCAGTCATAATAAATGAAGTTGGATGAAGTAAGGCCAGTCCAAAATAGCTTTTGCGTGCGATGATCAAGTGCAATTAGTGGATCCTGAAATCAAATCCAACATGGTCACTGCTTAATTGAAACCTAATTCTGGTAAAGTGTAGAGCTAAGGCAAAATTAAGCATTTACCAAACTCGTTGTATTAGTCTCCTTACCCTTGATTTCAGACTAATGATCAGCTGACACTGTTTTGTCTCTGAACTTCATATACGTTCTGGATGCACTACCGGAAAGCTGCTATATGCCGAGTATCTGGAGTTTTACCGAGTGCAATCTATCGGGCACTCGGTAAACAACCACTTTGCCGAGGGCCTCCACGGGGACACTCGGCGAAAATAAAACACTCGGCAAAAAATCTCTTTGCCGAGTGCTGCAGATTAGACACTCGGCAAAAGAAGATCTTTGCCGAGTGCTTCCAAGAAAACACTCGGCAAAAAGAAAACACTCGGCACCAACCGCCGTCCGTTAGAGGTCAGCCGCCGCCGTTAGAACTTTGCCGAGTGTCTGGAGCTCACACTCGGCAAAGAGCTCTTTGCCGAGTGTTTTTTTGCGGCACTCGGCAAAGAAATAAAACCTTTTCCTTTCCTACCCTTCAAACTTTTTCTACTCTCTACATACAACATATGGTACTCCATGTTAAAATTTGGTATATTTTTGTATGTGTTTTCTATATTTAATTAATTAATTGCATTTCAAGCAATTTTTTGAATCAAGTCAAATTTGAACTGCAAGTGATTCAAATAATAGAAAAAAATGAGTAGAAAAATGATATTCATGTTATTCAGCCCGGTTTGAGGCCTTACCTGTGAAATGAAAAGGAATTTCAAACATCTTGTTCAGGAAACACGACCACGAACGTGTGGCCGAATGGTTTTTAAATTTTAAAAAAAGCAAACGAAGTCTGAAAATCATGAGATTTGTCAAGATGTCATGATATCATACATGGAGGTTGTGGTAAAAAATTGAGAAGATTTCACATAAGTTGTCACGTACGATGCTTACAAACCGAAGCATTTCTGAAGAAGAAGCATAGAGTTGAGAAGGATCCGGTAAGATTTGGAGTCAAAGTGACGGTCGAATTGTGGTTTGACTACAAAACTTTTTGTATAGGCAATAGACAACAGAGATTGTTTCATGTGAAATGTTGGTAATTTTTCGGATCCGTTTGATAATTTTAATTTTTAAACTGCAATTATAGAATTTTAATTGATATAAATTGAATTTGAGCTATAACTGCATGAAATAATGGTCTAATATTCGTAGAAGCATCGAATATGCATTGTTGAGTGAATTTGACAAGGCATTTTCAAAGTACATTCGAACAAATTTGTAAAACACATTATGGAAAAGAAAGAGAGGAAAGGAAGTTTTATTTAAAAAAAATCTTTGCCGAGTGCCTTGTGGGCGACACTCGGCAAAGGAGGAGGGCTTTGCCGAGTGCCAGATCGGGGGCACTCGGCAAACAACACAACACACACGCAACAAACATAGCCCGCCGCCCCGCTCACACACGCAACAAACACAGCCCGCCGCCCCGCCCCCGCACGCCCGCCGCCCGGCCGCGCCCGCCACACCGCGCCGTCCTCGCCCCCGCCGCCGCCCGGCCGCGCCCTACACACCACGCCGTCCCCGCCCCCGCCGTCGCCCGACCGAGCCCGACTGCCGCCGCCCGGCCGCGCCCGCCCGCCGCCCCGGCCACCGCTTCGACTGCCGCGGCCGGCCCGGCCCCCGCGGCCGCCCGGCGCCGCCCCGGCCACCGCTTCGATTGCCCCGGTCCCCGCGGTCGCCCGCCGCCCGACGCCTCCCCCGCCCGACGGCTCCTGCACTATCCACCGCCGCCGCCCACCGCCGCCGCCTTGGCTGAGGGCGGTTCCTGGGCTCCCGACTGCGCGGTGTACCTCTGCTTCTCGGGTTGGAGCCGTGGACGTCTCCCTCGGCTCCGACAGCTTGTCTTCCCACGTAGACAATCTACGTGCTGTGAGTTACCCTTTTCCTTGCTCGGCTTACAGTTCAGCTATTTATTCATGTTCATAGATTATGTAACCTAGTTAGGCGTCTCCCGTTCGAAAGAGATACGGTTGGAAATATGCAGATCTTTGCATATCTATAACCGTATCTGTTTTGAATTGTCCACGTTTTTTGGACAGCCCGAGGATGCGTAGATGGGGTTAGTTTCCATGGTCTACTCCGATCCGTGACAGATTTTCGGCATCATCTCCCTGTTGTTCTCCAGATACACAATCTCCCTGCCAGGACGTGTATTTGGCGAACAGCGGGGAGGTGCTGCCGAAATTCTGTCTCGGATAGGAGTAGAGCATGGAAACTAACCTCATCTACGCATCCTCGGGTGGGATTAGGACCTATCTTCACCTATTAGATAGGAGAAAGATCGTGTAGATGCATTTGATTCTTATATTACTCCCTGATATGTTAGAGGATGGATGACCGTGAGTGGATGTACACGGGCCGCTCAAGTCAGGGTTCGTTGTCCGATGAATGGATTGAGAAGACCGATGCTTTCTTGGAACTAGCATTTGCCAAGGTTAAAGGAGCGCGTGCCACTTGGTGTCCCTGCAGCAGATGTGCAAACACGCGTCGACAAACAAAGGAGGTCATGGGTAAACATCTTTGCAAGTTTGGATTTACGGCAGACTATACCCGGTGGATCTACCACGGTGAATCCGATCGTATGAGAGAGGAGGTCGTGAGACCACGCGTCGAGGATTATGATGCTGATGGCGGGGTAGGAGACATGTTAAATGACTATCATGAAGCACACTTCGCTGAAGGACGTAGGGAGGAGGAGCCAGAGGCAACCGCAAAGGCGTATTACGACATGTTGTCTGCGGCACAGAAACCCCTTCACGGCCAGACGAAGGTTTCTCAACTGGATGGCATTGGACGCGTAATGGCCTTGAAGTCCCAGTTTAGCGTGAGTCGAGACGCCTTCGATGCTATGTTGACAGTTTTTGGCAGCATGCTTCCGGAGGGTCACATTCTGCCAAAGAGCATGTACGAGTCAAAGAAACTCCTTCGTGCACTTAACATGCCATATGAGCAGATACATGCTTGTCCGAAGGGGTGCAAGCTATTTAGGAAAGAACACGCGGAAGCAAAGTACTGTGCAAAGTGTGGATCCTCTAGGCAAACTGGAAGGATTTGCCGAGTGCCATTCCGTCTTGGCACTCGGCAAAAGACGCCGTCACCGTGTTCTCACCGTCCACTGACCTTTTTTTGCCGAGGGTCGTTTCGGCACTCGGCAAAGCCTTTGCCGAGTGCTCGATGAAAAGCTCTCGGCAAAGAGCTCTTTGCCGTCAGAAACTTTGCCGTGTGAGCTATGCCGTGGGTGGCACTCGGCAAAGCCTTTGCCGAGTGTTTCTCGTGCTTTGCCGAGTGCCACCGGCACTCGGCAAAGCTGCTGAGCCCGGTAGTGATGCTAGCTTTTGTATTTGTTGGACCGAAATGGCGATAGAGGGGGTGAATGGCGCTCTCAAAAATTAAACTGGCCCCTCAAGAAACCACATTTATGCTTCTTCTCCAATAGCTATGGAAGCTATGAAGAAAGAAGATAGACACTACTGGGAGTCACAGCAACAAGGCTAAACCAGATCCAGAAAGAAATAGCCAAGAAAAACAAACTCAGGGCAAGTCTGACTGCAAGCGGTAGTACCGCTGGAACGAGCGGTAGTACCACTCGAGGAGCGGTAGTACCTCTCGAGAAAAACAGCAAACAGGTTTTTCTGAAATTTGAGAAATTCGCAAAGATTCTTGGGTACTTGGCTTGGGAAACTTTGAGGATAGCTAGGGAACACTCTCAGAAGAGTAAGCCAAGAGCCAAATTCAAGAAACTACTTCCAAGAAACAAGAATTTCAGATTTTGGGTAAAAATCTGAAATCTTGCAAGAACCGAGCCAAAAACCAAATAACTCCTCAACCATTGATCTTTTGGCCATGAAATTTTGAGGATAGCTACTCAATAGCCTCTGGACTCTCCATGCCAAATTTCAAGCCATCTCACGAAGGGAATCAAGAATTGCATAAAACCCTAGAAGGAGGAAATGAAGAACAGGGAGGCTCAAAAACCCAAATTTGAAATTAAATGAAGTTTGCTCTTGGGAAACTTGATCAAATGATCTTGAGGTACTATCCCATCATAGAGCAACCCATTTTGGGTCTTCCCAGCAAGAATCAACAAGAAACTCAAAAAGTCAAGAAATCACCAAAAGAGGCATATAAGGGAAATGAACAACAGAGAGCCTGAGACTCAATCAAACTCAACCAAAGCCATCTCATATTGATAGAGAGGAAAGGAGATACATGGTTGATACAAGAGAAATGATTACACACTCTCAATCCATCCTCTCCCTCTCCCAACTCAAGAACACACACTACATGCTTTGGAGAGGAGGAGACTCACTCAGGAACACATCGAGGGAGACAAAACACACTCTGCCCTCTCCAACAACTCTCCACTCCCAAAGCCTCACCAACTAAAGCCTAAATCCAAAACAAACTCTCAAAGCTTCTTTTGACTCTAGCAAACCCTAACTCTCTCCCAAATCCATGTGGAGGCATGCAGCCCTCTCCACCTATTTATAGCTCATGGCTAACAGGTCTCCACCCCATTACGCCCGCTAAATCCAACAGAGCCCGCTCCCGCTTGTGCAGCCTTGCGAATTTCCCGATTCGCCCCTCCTGCACCTTCCGGGAAGCTTCCGCGCTCCTTGTCTCGCACGCCTCGCAACCACCTCGAGTCCACGTCGTCTTCGACACCTCCCGACTGTTCTGACTTCAGCGCCACCTGCGCCTAGTCCAGTCCTCCGTGTCTCACCACGACTCCGCCTCGACGTCCTGCAGTCACACAGACAAGAAACACGTCACATAGCACCGCTCGATACATGAAAGAGTAAATAGCATAAGCACATCATACTTACTCATGACGAAGTCCAAACCTATCAAAATATCATAATATGCATCCTAACCCGTTTGACCAGGAATGACCAAAACCGACCGAGTCCATCGCACCATGCAACGACTCGACTCCGAACCACTCAAGCCAAACTCGACTCACCTAAACCACTGTCAATTACTCATCACACACATAGAATCACCACTACATGGTCTCTCAGTATTGCATCCAAGGATCATATACAGTATGTTTCAGTTACGGTAAGTTGATGAAAAGCTCGTGACTCTCGCAAGCTACTCAGGCTAGATTCATATATATAGCAGCACCGTAAGTTGCTACATCTAGTCAATCAGTAATAACAGAGTTAAATGAGCAATATACGATCATATTTACGGCCCCATGTATATGCCACAAGGTAACATGGATAGCTAGCACTTACGTGTCTGTCCAGTCACGGAGCTAGTCGAATCTTCCACG
The DNA here is from genome assembly GCA_017311315.1 of Dendrocalamus latiflorus. Classification (NCBI taxonomy): domain Eukaryota; kingdom Viridiplantae; phylum Streptophyta; class Magnoliopsida; order Poales; family Poaceae; genus Dendrocalamus; species Dendrocalamus latiflorus. Next base: position 27,118,947 of record CM029657.1, read on the forward strand.
GGCCGTTACGTGTGTGGGAACGTTGCAACCTACTTTTTTTTTCAAATGGTGGAACAACTGGCCAGTGTAATCATCTTATAAATTTCCTTAGTCTTCATAGTTCATAATATTTTTGCTACTTAATATTTTACTTAATTTAGACTTATTTATGGTCCATCTTAATTATTGTTGGTTCATATTAAGTTTAGTATATACTGTTTACAGTGTTATTGAAATTTATGTTTAATGTTAAGTTGAACGTTTATGTTTGAAGCCTAGTTGTTGGTAAAACTTGTTTATGGTTAAAAATGGTAGAGATAATAGTTCTAAGTGACATCTTGAACTTTTGTTAAGCCGGTGTATTATATGACAACCATCAAGTGATGTGTTCTTTTTTTTCTTTTGGTTTCTCCGAAAGTTAAAAAGCCAAACGTCAAAACGAGTCAGCCACTTAAAGCGTATTCTAGCATGTATGCTAGCTAAGCAAACATGATAAGATCGATTGCTAACTAGCTTGTATATACACCTTTGGTCTTGCTCAGCTCAACGCGTGACGATCGAGAGAGCGTCGATGTAGCTAGCTTCCGATCCTAAATTCGTACTGTTGAACGTACATGATCTGTTAAACGATGGAATCTTAATTTTGAATGTTAATTTCGAACCAATCTCTAGTTTGCATCCGTCAAGAACGTTAAGGGAATGACCTTGAATTCGTAGCTCACGCCGCGCGCATGCATGTATCGATCTGGCTATAAATAGGGCCATGCATGTATGCCCCATCCATCAAACACAACAACTCAGTGTGCGTATACTTAACTAGTTGGGATTCCCCAAGCCTATCTAGCATCTTCTTAGCTAGATCGATCGTACGCTTACGCCGGCGATGGCGAGAGCGGGGACATGGCAGGCGGTCGGAGTGATCGTGCTCGCCGTGATGATTGTACTGTCGGCGGCAGAGGCGGCCAGGCCGGTGGAAGAGGGCGCCGGTGGGCGTACGGCTCCCCCGGTGACTCCGCACGGCTTCGCAGCTGTTCAGCTTGCCCAGCCATGCCCGTCTTGCTGCTCCAACGGTCCCAATTCTTGCCCTAAGGGTTGTCATTGCGGGTAGAACCCGTAGCTGCTACTACGTACTAAATTGAACATGATTCGACAGGAAGAGGACGTGTCCTTCTGAATTTTCAGCAGGACTCCCTGTTGTTTACTTACTCATTCGTGTTTAATTTGAATAAACTAGCGATTTAGCTAGCTCTAGCTCATGCAACGTACGTACCAGGCACTACTCCACATATGTAGCACGTACTTAGTAGTCATTTGCTATGCATCTGTATTCATGCATGCGCGTGTGTATGTAAATACATCGAAGAATAAGTGATCTTTCATTCTTTCTGGATGAAGCAAAACTTTCTTGGAAGTGATGACCGGGTGTATTGCATATTGCAAACTCGCTAGCTATTACGCACCAGAACAAAACATGAACGAAATTACATGATTTCTGCTGCCATTGAACAAAAAAAAGGCAGAAAAAGAAATGCAAATTCCATTGACGTGCTCCTAGAGAGCTACTCACTATACTCGCCGGAGCTAGATATGCCGTCGTCGAATCCGTCGGCCGTCGCCAACGCACAAATCTGGGAGCAGATTCAACGGCGATAAATTCGACTAATTCCAGCAAATAGATTACTTGAGTAACAACGCCTAGTCAATCCGGTCGTGTGTTCCATTCGTCTGTTGAAATGCTTACTACGGCAGCAGAGGTGCAACACTGCAGCACGTACGTTTGGGGACCGCACACGATTAAACCTCGAGGCACAATGGAACTAGTTAGCCGTAGAGTACGTTCGGATCAGAATCCAGCACATATGCAATTCCGGGTGGTTCTCTTTCTGCGAATCGAACCTTTATATACTCACACGGTCACACCCTGCAAAAGAAACAAGATTACAGTAGAACCAAACACCTACGTCGTATACAGCCGCAAGATTCCTTTATACTTTTTTTTTCTTGCCACAACAGATGTGGGACTATTCCCAATCTCACACTTATAAGTTATTCTCCTTCTGCTTTCCACAATTGATATGGGACCATTTCCAATCTCACACTTATAAATTGTGATTTTTTCTTTCCCACAACCGATGTGAGACTATTCCTAACATTCTCCCCCTCACACATCGATGGTATATTTATGCAACCATGAAGTCCAATGAGATGTTAGGCGCCTGAGCTCTAATATCAATTGCTAGATCAGACCCCCAAACCCTGGCTGACACATCGGGTGTGTATTTTTGCAACCATGTAGTCTAAGGAGGAGAAGATGTTAGGCGTCTGGGCTTTGATACCAATTGCTAGATCGGACCCTGGCTGGCATATCGACTGTGTATTTCCGTAACCATGAAGTCTAAGAAGATGTTTGGTGCCTAGACTCTAATACCAATTGCTAGATCGGACCCTGGCTGTATGTCTAGGTCCAATCAGGTTTACTCCATGAGCCTCATGTCCATACGGGCTGAACACAACTAAAGCCACGGGCTACCGCATATTAGCCCTATTATAACAACTTTATAAGTGGTATTGGATCTTCTCCTAAAAGACTAGTCCAATAAATAAGGTCTTGCTCATAATTATATGTTGTGTGTTTTTTTTTATAATCAATGTAAGGCTATTCTCAACATAGACCAGCTGAGCCACGCTTACGGCCGTGTGCGGGAAGCGCGTGGGTGGCCCAGAGCATGGACACAAACATGGCCTAGCTAGGCGCGTGGCTGAAGCGGCTTAGGATGGTGATGCGCAGAGCCGAACTCCTGCCTGAGTTCGTTTGTTCCTGATCCGCCGACCGATTGTTAGGCCTGAGTCCTGCTTCCTACATAGGCAAGCGCACGCGGCGGCCGCCTGGCCGGTGAAAGAGGCAGCCGGTGGGCATAGGGCACCTCTGCTGACTCCGCATGGCCTCACGGCTGTTCAACGTACCATCTCCGGCCTATCTTGCTGCTCCAACTTTGTCCCTTGCCCTCCGGGTGTTACTTGCCCGCTGCAGCCCACAACACCACCACCCGTGTCCATTTGAATTTTCGGTAAGGACTACTTGTTATTTGCTTATTGATCGATGTTTAATTAAAAGGAGTGTCTATACAATATTTGAATGTTTTTAGGACAAAAATAGTCAGATTTTGAGCCGTTAGATAGAGATCTAACGTCCTAGATCATTTTTTTGGAGGGGGTCATTTTTTTTTGGAGGGGGGCTTGTATGGATGAATCCGTTGGATGGAAATCTAACGTCCCAGATTAATCTGACTGTTTTTGTCCTAAAAAAGAGTCGAATGTTGTATAGACATTTCTTAATTAAAATAAGCTGGCAAGTTAGCAAGCTCGAGCTCATGCAACGTACTCCAAATCATACTGGGAGTAGTCATTACTTTAGTATGCATAATCTAAGGAAAAATTCATGTATTTATATATGTGTGCATTGAATAAGTGAACTTGGATGAAGCTCTCAACTTCTATCTGAGCCTTTATGAGCAAGACCCAGATTGGGTTGCGTTCATTCAACAAGAGCTCAATCACAATACCCCGCTAGGGGACACCCCTGACCGGCTTAACCTTTTTTTTATTAGAAGAAAGGACATCGAGTTTACGACTCGATCTGATCAGGAATTTTCTCTCAACTATGCTAGGAATGAAGCCAACCTGTTGCTTCGCGTTCTTTCTATTCCATCCCAGTCCATTCCGTAAATCTTTCTTGGAAGGTAATGACCGAGTGCATTGCATATTGCAAACTCAGAGTACAACATAATGAACTCATCAGATTTGTCGTGCCACGGCGAAACCACATCTCCGTGAGGTGGTGAAGTTGTTAGACGATGACTCCACTCACCAAAATTTAAATTTTAGTGTTTACCTTTACCACTCTCAGTGAGAACTTTGTGAGATCGCAGATCTATCCCTGGTTTCTGTATTTTTATGCATGTGCTAAGGAGGTGTACTCCCGTGTGTGTTGAGTGCATGGTGGTGTATACTTGTGTGTCTACGTTGTAATCGGACAAAAAAAGATTTGTCCTACCAAGCATAGACACAAGAAAAGATAGCTGACATATTGTATTTGTTTCTATTCGTATACTATATATAAACCCGTTAATAACGTTACTCGAGCATAGATGTAACACTATATTCTATCCGTTTCTTAATATTTGTTCAAATCCACCATGGGCACAAAAGTTGTAGCACTAAATATAAAAAAGTTAATAAAAATGACTACACATACCCCTATTAAATGATATATTATAATAATTTAATCTCTATCGTGGCACTAAAATCTAGGTGTGCAAAAATACAAATATTACAATAATAATGCTTTTAATTTCCTCAATAATGGACAAATATTGTGAAATAAGCGGTTTACAAGACAACAAAAAAATAATAAACGGAGAGACATACTCACGAGACAATGCACAAAAATTATGAAAACTAGCACGATGTGCGTCATTCTTAAAAGCATATTTGCTCGCTTTAGCGGTACATATCTGATAGATAATAAAGAAACTACATACGAAAATAGAGGGTGACATCCATATTAATACAATTCAAAGAATGCAAATTATAATGGATATTGTAGACAAGTTCGTATTTGTGCGTACATTGATTGAGTTTAATTCTATCTCCAACTATACGTGTATGCATATCACGGTGCAAATAAACTTCTTGCGTACTTCCATGGATCAAAAAAGAATCATTAGTTATGATTTGTTAATAATCAGAAGGGTCCATTAATTAAGAGCTAGATATTTTTCTTTTTGCAAGACTTTTTAGCGATTATACTCATTTATCAGGTGCTAAACATAATTAGGCTCTACCAAATTAAGGGTTGAAAGTTTTTTTTTATTTTTGGGAAACTTAATTTCAATAATATTTCTCTTTTTCTTACTTGATGTAATCAACTATCTTAAGCTTTTATTGTATATAGATAATGCCTAACGATTGATAAAGTTCAATTTTAATTATAATCCACCACATCGATGTAAAATACATATTGTTTGAAAGCGTGCAGGTAGAATAGGCCTTGTTTTTTTGTTTCTCCTTTTTTTCTTGCCGAGTGCTACTTTTTCTTTCTTCTATCACACATGGCTTTTAGTAATTTATTTTGCATGTTTGCATATCCTTCTTTTTTATCTTGTACGTGGCTTTTAATGCGTACCATCTAGGATTCTTTTTATTTTTAGATTCATCTAGAATCTATAATGTATAGCCTTGTCTTACAAGGTTCCTTGTTTTATCTAAGACATCCACTGATAATTGTTTACTGACGATTATAAGGGTCCACTGAACTGAGAGATGGATGTTTTTTTCTTCTGAGAATTTGTAGCTTATTTTCTCCTTTTCTTAGCAACTATAAATTCATGGCATTGACTTTTAGTATATAATAGATAGATTTTGTTTTTATTCTTGAATTTACTTTGGAATTTGTATGAGATCATATTACTAATTTTCACCCCCAAATTTTGTTAATTTGGATTATATTTGACATGGGCTCTTTTTTAATTTGCTTATTTTTATTTAATATTTATTCAGAATTTTATTTATTTATGGATGTTAGTTTGGATGTCGTATGGAAATCAAATTGCTAATTTTCTTTATTTAATATTCCAAGTGGATTTCTTTTTAGTTTTAGGCTAGAATTTGTATGAAAAACCAATTTATATTTTCTTTTAATTATTGTTATGTATATAGTTTTTTGGGGTTTACTTTGAAATTCATATAGAAATCAAATTGCTAATTTTATTTTATTTTATATTCTGAAATTTAGTTAATTTGGACTATGCTTGATATGAACACTTTCTTTTAATTTGTTAATTTTATTTTCATTATTATTGTGAATTTTAGTTATTTATGGATATTACTTTCTAGGGCGTATGAAAATCAAATTGTTATTTTTTTTATTTATTTTTAATTCAAAAGTTATTTAAATTTGGATATTACTTAATATGGACTCTTTTTTTAATCTAAGTTATTATAACTTAGGTCCACCAAATTGATGGCTAAATCTCTGTAAGTGTATAATTAGTATAGATGTAGATAGATTCCTATATCTATATGTTGATTATCAAATCTATGTTTTTAAAATTAGAACGTACTAAATTAAGGATCAGATATTTAGGAAAAGCCAATATGAACGGGCTTAATTATTTGACTAGTTCGTTTGCTCCGAACTCGGAGACCGACCGGGACCAGGCAGCTAGCGCTATCCCGTGCGGTTCGAGTCAGCTGACGTGAGTACTAATACCCATTAGCGGTCTAGTCCCAAGTCGTGCGTACTTACGCGCCGAAGTAATATTGCACAAAAGTTGGCTGAGGTAAGCTGTTGTTCATATATGCCATCTCCCTAGCTACCTACCTTCCGGTTCTGGATTCAAACCCTGACCCTGTTGAACATGACCGACCGATCGAATCTTTCGAATCAAACCTTTTACGTCGATCCGTCAAGAACGTTATGCGTGCGAAACCTTGAAAGTTTCTTAGCTGCTGATTTTTCCGGTGTGGGCGTGTGGCTCGCTAGCTCTCGTACGTGTCCATGCATGTATCGCGGGCATGAAAGTCTATAAATAGATGGCCTCATGAATGTACGTTTCCCAGGAACGTGTACAACTGTTTGTACAGTTATTAAGAACACTAGCTAGCTACACTACTACAGATGATGTTATCATAAACAGTTTAAAACCTTCATCATAGATGGTTCTTAAATCGTCTGAATTTATATATCAGTGATAATATGTGGTTATCACATATGACTCTCGAACCGTCTGTGATAAGTTAAAAACATATGATTTTTTTTTGAAAAACCGTCTGTGATATTCCGCTATCGTAGACGATTTTTCAAAAACTGTCTGTGATATCATATATATCACAGACGATTGTTTTTAACAACCGTCTGTGATAGCAGAATATCACAGACGGTTTTTGTTATTAACCGTCTATGATATCGTACATATCACAGACAGTTGCTTTTGAAAACCGTCTGTGATATCTATATATCACAGACGGTTTGAAGCACCAAACTGTCTGTGATAGCTATTTCAAAGCTACGTTATTTTCTGTTTTTCGGCTAACCTCAGGAAATGCTAGCCATGCCCTCTGAAAATAAGTAAGAAGATCACATATATATAGCACAGGATAATCATTACACAAATCTCATAAATGAATTAAACAACACAAGCCAATCACATATATAATACATGACAATCATTATACAGATCTCACAAATTAATGGATTAAACAACTGAATAAATTGTTTGATTAAGCACAATTGATTGATTACAATTGTATCCAATGTTTCAACATCTAATCACCATTGCCAGGGTGGAACTCTCCAGTGTTGTTTATGACCTCTGCTATCAAGAATTGAGAAAACTTTCCTTGAATTTTAGTGAGTTTGTGAAGATCGATTACACTTCGTCGAATTCCGCACATTGTCGCTAGGAGTAGCTAAATCCATTAGCGCATACACACACATATATATGCACAAATACATATATATATATATATATATATATATATATATATATATATATATATATATATATATATATATATATATATATATATATATATATATATATATATATATACACATACACATACACAAATACATACATATATATATATATAAATTGATAATCATAAAATAATTATTGACAGGTTGACAAACCTTTAGATCATTCGTCTTAGCGTCCATAATTTCCTTCATATGGCGGAAAACGTAGAATCCACATACGTTGCCCTGTAGCTGCTCGTGGCACTGTAAAAATAGAATTACATACATAGGTATTATCAATTCTACAGGCATTATAATGAAGTGTGATATAGGATTGTTGTGTTGTAGTGGGTACCGAAAATCGCGTCCTGTGTCGCAGTGTGGTGTTGCATTCCTTGTGTCCCCTTCCCTAGGCAACATAAGCGCTGAACAACCTACATGATTCCAAAACGTTAGCCTCGGCCATTGTAAACGAAGGGAAGATTACAATAGAGTTATGTATGGAGGAAATGAGTGTACCTGTCAATTGTTTGTTGCACACGTGTGAAGTTGTAGTTGCCACTAAGTAAGGAATCAAGGTATATTATTTTGCTCCACTTTGGTATAATCATGAGTAGAATCTAATGACCCCTAGTCATGTATATCGTCATAGTGATTAATCCTAAGTTCGTTTGGTACTACAAATGAAATTTGTATGGCAACTAGTAAAGCACTTACCGTTGGTTGAAAGGTACCATGATGTACTCCTTGTCACTATGAGCAATCAATCCTCTCGTTTTGTAATCATGGACGAAAGATACATTATCATTGATGGATTACTTAGAGACCAAGTGTGGGTCGAGGAAACCCACTTGTTCTCACCGTCGCCGGATTTATTGGATCATGGATCTATACATAAGCAATGAGTTATAACATTTATCGGTATTATGTGAATGTAGAACATAATTGTACAGTACACTTACAGTGTCCAGCATTGTAAAAGTGATGCGCCGAGTTCGTCGAGGTTGAATAGCAAGAATAACTCTTCGAAGGTCACAACAAAGTAGCCTGAGTCATGGAGGAAATGTGCCTCCGTGTATCTCATGGTGAATCCACTGTGCCAGTTTGGCTTCATGTTGGACCTTTGCATGTACTAGATATGCAAAGTATTGCAAACCAGTCCAATCCTAGGTAATTGTGACTCGGGGACCAACGACACTCCGAGAATGAACTTCCATTGCCTGGAATTCGCCTTAATCTTCTTCGGTTGGGTCTTAGCGCCTCACCTGTGATACATTTTCGGTGGCGTCTCCACGGAAGCCAATGCGGCGGGTTTCTGAAGCGGAGCTTGAGGTAGAGCCACGGGAGCCAACGTGATAGGTCCAGGGTGATTTCCCTCTTGGGCTACTGGATGTTGAGATTGCGGCACGGACGGGTCGAGGGCGATGTTCCTCTTGGGCCACTGGATGAATGTGTGGACGGCATCCCCTAATGTCATAATCTCTTCATTTGGGGCTTTTCAAGAGGGACGATCTTGAAAACATCATTAACCATGTCCACGTGGACCTTCACGAAACTGGTCTCTAGTTGGACACCGTGCACCAGTGTCCCTAACAGCCATGGATCGCCATCCCCCGCCCAGCATCAATGGGAATGGAGCCAACAAGCCTGACTTCAAGGATGCACGGCGTGGGAGGCCTCCGATCGGATTGCAACCTCGTCCTGCATCCTCCATTGTAGAATTTTACCCTTGTACCCAGCAGTGTTGAGTCTGTGAGGGTGTGTGTTTTGTGCCTGGAGAGCCTTGTGCACCGCACTTTGTTGTTCAAATTCAGTCGTCATCTTCATCTGCACAAAGGCCTCACATGTTTCCAATGACACAAAAGGATACCTCGTGAAGGACATACGATCCTTGGCCACGTACTGCATGACAAGCGTGCTCTTGAAGTTCTTCCATGCTTTTTCCATCGTGAGGAGTGCCTGCTGTTGCACGAGTCCTGCATTTCTGCTGGGATCTTGTAGCAATAACATGAAATCCTCCTCTTGTAGTAATGTATATATATTTAGATTTAGTTCCATCATAATTAAATATGATCAAAACACATTTGCAGCAGTATATAAATGATAAAAATTGCATATAAATATGTAATTCTACCATGTCATTAAAAGCATAAACATAAAGCAGGAAGCATGATGAATGCTGAAATAAGCATAAAGAGCATTCTCAAGAACAGGGAATCAACTAAAAAATTTTAGTTTAGTGCTCTCAGATGTAGGGTTACACAAGCATTAATCTTGGCCGTCCTACTACTATGGTCTATACTCTTCACTAATTGGATATACCAAATGAGATTCAAACCTTAGGGAGGAGAGGCAGCGTTAGGAGGAGAGGATGCGTCGGGTTTAGGGAGAGGCGGCCAGCGTCGGGAGGGACAAACGGCGTCAGGAGGGAGATGCGGCGCCGCGAGGGAGCAAAACCTAGCTGGGGCGGTGGAGACCAGAGTGCGTGAGTGAGGAGTGAGTGCAAAACCTATAGTAGGGTATATTTATAGAGGAACTATCACAGACAGTCCCATTACTAAACCATCTGTGATAATACTATCACAGATAGTTCTATTGTGGAACTATCTGTGATATGTGGCGTATCATAGACGATTTTTTCCACTAAACCGCCTGTGATAGTTCTCTGTTTTTTAGTTAGCCTCAAGAAATGTATGCAAGCCATGCAATATGAAAAAGCAAGCATAATCATAAACATATTTATTTCTTAGTTACTGAATCAATTACAATGGAATAGTTCATAATTACATGTCGAGTTTCTTAATTTTAATTACATTGCAATTATTTCCAAATAGGTGCTCGCTGTGTGAAATCATTTATTACACTTGGCTATTTTCTTTTAAATAAAGCCCTTCACGATGATCGACACACATATAGCTTACTTCATCGCCTTGTTCTTCCTTGAGCCTGATGCCATCTCCAAATGGAGGCAACTTGTCAAATTGATTATACTCTTCCTTATCCACGACATTCTCAACTCTGACAATCCTTTTTTCCATGAAGAACTACATGGCACTTCTTGTTTGCTGGATCGGTTACATAAAAAACTTGAACAACTTGTCTCGCGAATATGAATGGTTCATCTTTGTATCCTACACATTTGAGGTCCACAGTAGTGACACCGTACTTGTCAACGTTTACACACCGTAGGAGTTGGACTTAATGGCACCGAAATAGAGGGATCTTGAAAATTATGTAGTACTAGCTTGGGCAAGTGGTACTGACGTGCGCATGAAATGCATCTATGCAGACACCTGAGTTGTATAAAATGTGTACCTATTTCCTTGTCATATCACAATTATAAATTTTTGCCCTTTTGCCAACTATTGTAGTGTTTCACTTGATGACCTCCTAGTCAATTGCACCTTCAACCATTCGTTGAACCAACGGTTGTGTTGAACCAATGGCTCCTCAGCTTACATCCCTTTCCAAGCACAACATCGATACCCTTGACCATATCGTAGACCTTTTCCTGCAAAAAGGCCTTAATACTGAGTCATCCTCTTTTTTCTATCAAATTGTTTTTCATCTTGCGGTATGGGTAATACTTTGGAAGAACATACAGTGACACATGTACATAGTTTTGCACAAGTTGTTCAACCACACACTCTCGGTATATTCTAAGCAGTGCAGACAGGCTTTGGCTTCTTTTGTACTCAACCCTGACAGGTTATCAAGGGCAGAAAAATCATTGATGGTGCAAAACAACATGACACGCGGAGTGAAGTTCTCTCGTTTGTCCGTATCCCATACTAGCATGTACCTCTTCGTTCCATAGTATCACAAGATCTTCCACAAATAGTGCTAGGTACATATCAATATTGTTGCTAGGTTGCTTCGGCCCTTGGATAAGTTGTGACATCAAAATATACTTCTACTTCATACACAACCAAGGAGGAAGGTTGTACATGCATAGAGTCACGGGCCAGGTGCTATGTCGGCTGCTCATGTTACTAAAAGGATTCATTCCATATGTACTCAACCAAAACCTTATATTCCTTGGTTCCGCACTGAAGTCTACAAACATCCTATCGATGTTCCTCCACTAGGGAGAATCAACAAAGTGTCTTATCATTCCGTTTTTCTTACGCTGCTCCGAGTGCCAACGCAGCAATCTTGCATCATTTCGGTTTGCAAATAAACGCTTCAAACGGAGAATTATAGGAAGATACCACAACATCTTAGAAGGAGGTCCTTACTTTACATCGATGCCCTCCCCATCATTAGACTCATTTTTACACTCGTATCGGGATACTTTGCACACCGGACAAACATGTAAGTTGAATACTTTTTACGGTAGAGGATACAATCTTTCGAACATGCATGTATTCTTTTTACTTCCATTCCTAATGGACAAAGAATCTTCTTAGCTTGGTAGCTAGTTCTTGGCAACACATTTCCCTCTGGAAGAATGTTCGCTAGGAGACCTAACAATGCCGTGAAACTCTTGTCGGACCAACCATTGCTTGCCTTCAGTTTCAACAGTTCTAGAATGGATGACAACCTTGTGTATTGTGGCTTGCAGCCTGGGAATAAAGGTTTCTTCGAGTCCTCCGTCAAGCCCTCGAATTTACCAAACTCTCTCACTATAGTTCCCTTCTGCATCACGTAACATCTAATCCTTATTGTCATCCTGTAACCTATCCTCATCAAAAGCACAGTCCACAATCAGCATATCGTTGTCTCTCTCAATGATGTTATAACTGCATTCCTGTGCAATCTTCTCTTTACCGTGACTGGTCCAACATGTATACTCCTTTCTGAAACCCCTTCGAATCAAGTGAGATTCCATCTACATAGAGTTGGTAAACATCTTCATATTATCGCAATCAATGCATGGACAGTACATATATTCCATCCCCTTCTTCAACATATCCTGCTCGGCCACTCTTCTAAAAGTAGACACGCCATTAATGTACTGTTCACTCATACGGTTCTCAACGTACATGCAGCTTCGGTCCATTATATCTACACTACACATGTAACAAATGGGTGTCAAATTGGATTATTAATGCTACTATAGTTATTCAGCCTAGCTATATAATTACACACATAATTGTCATTCACCTTATAATAAATTGTCTATATCTAAAATAACTAGCTAGCTAGCCACGTAATAATTAAACAATATCAAGCAAGAATATATTGAAGTAAACTAAGAGTACTGACCCATTCTTATATTGGAGCAAAACGACCATCTCTCCCTAAGAGTGTGTGTTCGTGTGCATTCATCCCCTACTCAAGCATGTAGAGGGTTTCCATCTCATGCTGGGAGTTGAGTTTTGGGAGGAGATGAGTTGATACTCCATGTAATCATCCCTCTGTACTCAATCATCCATGGGAATGAATTTCCTTGAATTGGTTTGCTCTTGTCTCCAGTTTCCTTCTTCGTGTAGCTGCTCTGTCTGATTTTTTTGGGTGTTTGTGATTTGGAGTTGTTTCTTGCCAAGAAGGTGAAAAATGGATTGATCTATGTTGGGATGATGCCTCCAGATCATTTGATCAAATAAACTCCCAAGAACATAGCAGGAAATTAAAAGATTCCTTTTGCCCCTCTTCTCTCTGTCTCAGGGCTTTTCTAGGGTTTGGTGATGTTCTTGATTTCTCTTCTAAAGGATGAGCTTTGATTTGAGTTTCTGAGTCCAGAGGTTGTTGCTTAGCCAATCTTGCAGTTTCATTATCAAAGGTTTAAAGATTGGATGGCAATTTGAATTTTGGTATTGCTTTCTATAAGTTTCAGCCTTTTGTCTCAAATGTTGATTTTTGGGCTGTTAATGATCTTCTTTAATCTTCTAGGATGTTGAGGTTATTTAGTTTGTGGTTCAATTCCTTTTGGCTAAAGAAAATAGCAGTAGTTCTCAAATTTTCTTAAAGCTTAGCCTGTCTTCGTATTTTCAGTTTTATTCAGTCTGCGCTAATTTCTGAACTTTCTGCTCCTGCTGAAAATCGATGGCCGGTCAGACCGGATTTAGTGAGCCGGTCAGACCGACGTTCATTGAGCGGTCAGACCAGCATTTAAAGTGCGGTCAGACCGGCTATGCCCTTGCGGTCTGACCGCCCTCCCCTTGCAGCTCCTGTGTTTTTTTTTGTGCTATTTCTTTTGTGTCTTGTCTTCCATTTTGTTCTTCTTGGTCATTCTTTGTATTCTTCATGTTTGTCCTATAAGAACTTTTAGAGAACTTAAATCTTTCTTTTCATAGATTTTATATCTATCAGAGAGAGGATTTGAGTCGATACTTTTTGGGGGCAAGTTTTTAAAGTCGACATTCACCCCCCCCCCTCTGTCGCCGTTATCGATCCAACAACTCGTGTGTGGGACGGATTGCCCTTGGGCACATCCCGTGCGTTCATCCGTCGCTCACCCTCTCTCTTCCTCTCCCTCCCATAGACCAGTGGGTCCCTGTCATCTCTTCCCCTACCTTCTTTCCACGCCCAATCGCCATTAACATCGATTAGGAGCTCACGCCCATGGTCTCCACCCATTCTTCTTCCCATGCTCATACATTACCACCTCCTTTAAAACCTTGCTAACCAAAGCACTGCGCCATGCTCGACCGCTTTAACTCTAGCATGCCGCTTGGCCTTTCCCCTTCCCTCCCTAAGCTATATGGCTGCCAGATCCATGGCTATTTCAAGCACATGCTGCCTGCTCCTCTTCACCCCACTGTTCCCTCTTGGCCTTTTGATGCCTAGGGAATAGATGTTATTGGGCTCATTGACCCGCCATCATCCAGGAGGCATCATTTCATACTAGCCGAGACTAACCATTTATCCAAGTGAGCAGAAGTCGTGCCATTGCGAGAAGTGAAAAGTGATAACATGATCAATTCCTAGAGAGGCACATTATATACTGCTTAGGGGTTCCGCACCGTATAACCTTTGAAAATGGTAAAGCTTTCACATCCCATGAGATGCAAAGATTCTTGGCCAAGTATAAAATTAAGTGGAATTACTCCACTGGCTACTACCCTCAGGCCAATGGAACGGTCGAAGCATTCAATAAAACTCTTGGCAAGATACTCAAGAAAACGGTCAATAGGCATCAAAGGGATTGACATGATCATCCCTTTGAAGCTCTGTGGGCATACTGTGTCACTGTATGGACCCCAACACAATGCACCCCATATGCTTTGGTTTGTGGGAGCGAAGCTGTTTTGCCACTTGAAATATAAGTCCCCTCATTACGGGTGGCTATCCATGACAAACTCACTCAAGATGAGCAGATCCAACTGCGATTCCAAGAGCTCGATGATTTGGAGGAGGAGCATCTTCATGCTGGTTAGAACATGGAGATGTATCGCTAGAATATGGTGAGAGCCTACGACAAGCTGGTTAGGCCATGTGTTTTCAGAAAAGGCAAAGCGGTGCTCGTACTGCGACGTCCAATTGTGGTCACCCATAAGACAAAGGGGAAGTTTGAACCAAAATGGGAAGGGCCATATGTCATTGAGCAAATTTACAAGGGTGGTCCCTATTGATCCTTTTTGTTCTTTGAAAGTGATGTGGTCAATGCACACTAAGCTCCCTTGGCACCTCCCCTTAACCTCAGCCTTCCATGCATACAACTTATAGAAGCTCCCATCCCAATGTCCATAGATCTTCTTCATTGCTAGCTCCCTACCAGTCCATTGTTTGCCATAGTTGACCAACACCTTGTACTTGTCATTGAGCCTCCTCTGCAATTCCTTAGTGCTCACAGTAGGGTCCTCTCTCAACCACTTCATCACTTTCTCACAAATCCAGAACTTGGTTGCACCCTTGACTTCTCACTCTTTCTTGTACTAGGGCAATCATGATCAGGAACATGTCTTTTAACCTAAAAAAATCGCTAAAGACCTGAGTATTAGTTCAAAAACAACAACAGAACATTAACTTATGCACCTACAAATTAAGTTTAGAAACATGCACAGTGACATTATCCTGCAATGTAGAGGCATGCATCCTCCATTAGCAACCTTCAACACAACAGTGAGCTATAAATCTAGAAGGGTCACTTTTTAAAAAAAAATTATACTCAAATTCATGCTTTATGGAATACTGAGACATCGCCAATCTAAACTCTGCCATTGAGGGATAATTGGTACCAACAGTCATCAATGGATCATCTTTGTCATAGGCTATGTCACCAACTACATCGTCAGGCATACCATTTTGTGCCAACTAGTCCTCATCATCCAGATCATCACCGTTGCCCTCATCATCATCCCCCACAACCTCCTCAGAGATATCATCAGACTCATCAGTTTCATTATCACTATCACAACCATATTGCTCCTCCTCATTTACTCCTACAAGCTCAAAATGCACAAAGAGGTTTGCTTCAGTGAGCTGAGTCTCAGTGAGAGGTTACGAAGGGCATGCTTGTGAGGGGGTTGATATTGATGGAGTACATGGCACTTGGGCATTGCCCACATCATCTAATAGGTTTGAAATAGTTAACACAATTTCTGTGGTTTTAATTTGCGCACAACAAGCAAAAATCTCGATCAATTCTTGATCTAAATTGAGTGGTTGAAGTTTTTGGGTAGAGCTATGGATGCATTGTCTAGTCACCCTTTCATCTAAACCCCATGGGTATTTCTCACAAACATCGTTCACAAGATCATTGTAGTTCATCGTATCAACATCAACTTGCCATTTGAACAAAAAACCACAACCAAATTCATTCCTACTATTCTTGCGCAACATTCAAACCTTAAGCAAGTATTTCGAGGATGGATCCATCCTGGACATGCACACAATGCCAAAATTCTATTCAACAATTGACTGGTGGACAAGAAATTGCAATGCATAGAGAACGTCAAACATACCCATCATGGAGGGGAATGCCATCCTCAAATTGGGCCGCTGGCTTCGTGGCAGAGGAGGACCGAGGCGAGGGAGAACCTGTGTTCATGCCTGCCACTACCGTTGCCGCCTCTAGGCACCGTGTCGCCTCCTCAATCCGTTGCGTCGTTGTTGCAGCACCGGCATCCAAAGCTACCGCCGTTGCCGCACCTGCATCCGCCTCCTCATCTGCCACTATTGCACTCATAGCCTCCATGCCGCGCTGTCCCATCTACGCGCTGTCGCTTGGGCTCAATGCGGGACAAAGTGAGGACAAGAGGGATGGGGATTTTAGCGCGTCTTTGAGAGGGAGGAGACGAATCGACCTCTGCACGCCACCGCTAGGGCTCAATGCGGGATGGCGGGGGGACAGGAGGGTGGGGAATTGGAGGCATCTTCAAGAGGGGGGAGATGAATCAACCTTAGCCGAATGGGGGATGGAATTCAGTGGAACCCTATCAACAAGATTCCCTAGGGCATTTTCACCATTTATGACAAAGTGATCGACTTAACGGCAGGGGTGAATCCACAGGGTATGCCAGGGTACCCTGGGGCGGTGAGGCCCAGCCGAAGTACCGGCGGCCTCTCCCGTCCAAGCTAGCCATGGAACCAGCAGATATGTCGCTGATGGATGCCATGCCGCTCTTCACCGTGGCGTCGCTGCTGATAGAGATATCCGCGAGGATCGAGAGCGTGGTCGACGCCGTCGATATCAAACCGCTCCAAACCAGGACGAGCCAGACGACTCACACCGGACGAGTACGATCAGATTTAACCTGGTTGCACCGTCGGATTAGTTATCTTTCCGTAACTACACGCTTATTTAATTACGACCTTCATGATTATTTACCGCGGAGAAGTTCACAGCTTCACATCCACGGGCATTCAGGACGAATAAAATCGGATTATTATCATCACAAAGTCGGCGCCGTCGTCGCATTCATGCTGTACCTGTGTACATATGTTAACAAAATATTATCTGACAGTTGAGACGATCATACGAGCAGATAAATTGACGGTAGTACTACCACGTACCACTTGTACACTACGGAAAAGGTGCAAGAGCAGATAGTGATCGATCAGGTGTTGAAACAAACCGGAAATTTTCAAATTTTGAATTTTCTTTAATTTCAGCCAAAGTTGAGTTTCTTGCCCAATTTGGAGGTTTTTCAACCCCAGTCCACTTTCTCTTTTGGCCTTTCCGTCTTCCTCTTGCATTGGCGCATCTCATCATCCTGCCTTTTCCCTTGATTTTCCTTGTCACCGACCAAATTAGCCAAGAGCTTGATAATCGGTTCGATAAGGTTAATATGGAGTTGCTCTCTTGTATGTCGGCCTTCAATCCTTCCAACTCGTTTGCTTCTTTCGATGCACAGAAGGTACGTAGACTAGCTGAGTTCTACCCTAAAGAGTTCTCGAGCAATTATTTGCTAAAAATTGAATTGCAACTTGGTAATTATATTGATGACATGAGACAAGCTGATAGCTTTAAAGATCTAAACAATCTTGTTGATCTCTCAGTTAAGCTTGTTGAAACAAAGAGGCATAAAGTGTATGATATGGTTTACATGCTTCTCAAATTGGTTTTGCTTCTATCAGTGGCAACAGCAACTGTTGAAAGGGTACTTTCTGCAATGGTTTTAGTGAAAACAAAGTTAAGAAATAAGATGGGTGATAGTCTTTTGGATGATTGTCTAGTCATATTCATTGAGTGGAATATTTTCTTTGAAGTGGATGAAGATGATATAATCGAGACTTTCATGTCCTTTAGAAAGCGTAGGCCAAAAAAGTCAGATAAGTAGTATTGTAAGTATCTTTTATGTATATTTGAGACTATTAGTATGGTATTTGAACTATTTATATTGTAATTTGTGCAAATTTCCAACTTAACCCTTGAATTTAAGACTTATCATATTATTTAGTGCCTGTATACCGAATTACGGTGCAAATTTTACAATTATTTACCGAATTGGCAAATGGTTTTACCGAATTGCACATGAAAATTTTGGTGCGGCATACCTGGGTCCGCCACTGCTTAACGGCTTTTTGAATAATGGCAGACTAACGGTAGTGGCAATCAGTGGAAATAATCTCAAGGTCAGTGGCATACAGTAGTTATGTCTTTCAGCAATGGCAATTCGTTGAATCGACCACTCCCCAATGGCACAGAATCTATGCTCTCAAAAAATATTGTCTAGACTAACAGGTTCTGCTAATTCACATTTCAATTTCATGAACCATGAACTGTATTTCTTTCATGTTCCTGACAAGTCGGAACAGAGTATTTTGGTCACTAGTTTTGGCCAGACTATCTGTACAGCAACCTTAATAGATAGCTGAATTTTTGTCAGCATGAATTTTTGAAAAAAAAAGAATTTATAATAAATTTTGGTAAGCAGTTTTTACATGCACACTAGCTACGCGACCTGCACATCAGCTGATCGATCTGCATCTACAACCACACTGAAATACACGCGGTCGGCCTTCAGATCATTGCTATTTAAGTATGAAGTAACAAGGGCACAACACCATGCCATCGTATATACAGAGAAAAAAATATAATATCCATACAATAAACGAACAGATGATGCTAAGTTTATTTATTTTCTGAAATGTTGCAGTGGTCAAATACTGTTAACAATTTGAGCAAACTGTACGTGTGACAGCACAAGTATGAATTGAAGGTGTACATATGTACCTATATTTATATATAACAACCGACGCACTGAATGATCTGCCTATTATCTAGCCATATCAACCGATCAATTCTACGCGTAAAATTAAGTCTAAAAAACGGCACGAAGAGCATTTCTTAATATTTGATGGATCGACCATGGCGCCTTAATTGTGAGGGGGGCAACGAGTGTTGTAAATAATCTTGTTTTAGAGTCATGTGCAAAATTTAGGTGTAATCAAAGTCGAATTGCAACCGCAATTCAGAGTCGTAGGTGGAAACCTAGTCGAAGTCATATTAGAATCAGAGTCGGAGTAGGTGTTGAGAACCCGTGTTGAAGTAGGACAGCCGGGTATAAAAAGAGGCTTAGAGCCATGTATTCGATGAACCAAGAAATTTGAGAAAATACCAAAAAGAGGGAAACACACAAAGCATTGTTTTGTCGTGTGATTGTGCAAGGCGTGGTCGGAAGGACTCACGATCACCGCAAGCGTGATCGGGAGGAGTTACGACCACGGCAAAGTTCCAGCAGGGAAGGCTACGACCACGGTGAAGGTGGTCGTAAGGAGTCAAAGGTGGTCGTAACGAGCTACGACTACACCGGGAAGGCCAGAACGTGGTCGGAAGCGACTCCGACCACGTTGAAGGAAGTGAACGTGGTCGTACGGGTGTTCGACCACGGTGAACAGTGATCGCCAGCATCACTACGTGATCGTAGAAGGTTTCGATCACGGTATCTCGAGCGGCTGAAGGAAGGCAGCGGCAGCGATATCGCAGAGCGGTCGTAAATTGCTACAGTAAATTTACGACCACGTTGAAAAAGCGATTGGAGGAGATTGAGGCGTTCGGAATTGGTCGTAAGTACTCTGAACCAATCGTACTTGATTCTCACCGGTCGTAAACGACTCTAACCGGTCGTAAAAGGTCCTGGGAGGTCGTAAGACCTTACAACAGTTGGTATCAGAGCCGTGGTTAAACATGGCTGACACGGCGAAGCAGAGCGTGTCGCTGCAGTACCCGATCCTCAGTTCGGACAACTATCCGGTCTGGGCGATGAAGATGAAGGTCAACATGATCGCACAGGGCGTCTGGGGCCCGGTTGAACCGAAGGAGAAGGACAAGGTCCTCGATGATCGTCTCGACAAGATGGCGATGGCAGCGATCTATCAAGCTGTGCCCGACTCGATGATGCGGCAGCTAGTCGGCAAGGAGACGGCGAAAGACGTCTGGACTACTCTGCAGATAATGCACCAAGGAGTAGATCGAGTGAAGGAAGTTCGACTTCAAACATTGAGGAGTGAGTTTGAATCATTGAAGATGGGAAAGAACCAAACTGTGGAGGAGTTCTCTGGGAAGTTTAACGAAGTCGTAAACGAGATCAAATCTCTCGGCGACGACTTGAAAGACGAGGTGGCGGTGAAGAAGTATCTACGAGTACTACCAGAGAAGTTTCTCTCGGTCGTAACTACACTCACGTACTCGCAAGACCTCTCGAAGATGAAGGTTGAGGAGGTGACTGGAGCGCTCAAAGCACACGAGCAGCTTCTGAAGAGTTATCAAGCCGACAATGAAGGACAAGGGCCTTACAACCAACAAGCATTGTTTGTAAAGGAAGATACGAAGAACCGAGGAGAATCGACATCAAGGGGCGGTCGTGGTCGTGGTCGTGGCACATCGACCGGCCGTGGTGCATCTCATGGACGAGGTCGAGGTTTCGATCACAGAGGTCGTGGACGAAGTGGTCGAGGAGGTGGTCGTGGAGGCGGCGACCGTCAGACCGACAAGTCTGATGTCCAGTGCTACACGTGCGAGAAGTTTGGGCACTACGCAGCCGAATGTCGGAGCCACATCCAGTGCCATAACTGCAAGAAGTATGGTCACTATGCTGCGAATTGCCGGAGTAAGAAGAAAGTAGAGGAAGCAAACCTGGCTCAAACAGATGAGCACAAAGAGCCGACATTGCTGTTGTCGCTCTGCACTGCAGACGAACCGACAATGGTTCTATTAAACGAGGAGAAAGTGTTTCCGAGTCTGTTGGAGAAAGGAGAGCAGACTCAAGAGCGGACGGCAGACTGGTATCTCGACAATGGAGCCAGCAACCACATGACGGGTACGTACTCGATGTTTTACGAATTAAATAAGAATGTGCTTGGAAGAGTACAATTCGGAGACGGCTCGACCATTCAGATAAAAGGGAGAGGCACGATCCTGATGCAGTGCAAGGATGGAAGCCAGAGGAGATTGTCGAATGTATACTACATTCCAAGTCTACGAAGCAACATTATAAGCCTTGGACAATTGACTGAAGAAGGTTGTCGGATTGAACTCAAAGACACCTATCTGAAGATGTACGACCACACTGAGCGACTGCTGATGAAAGTACAGAGAACGGTAAACCGTCTGTACAAAATTCATATTGAAGCATGCAAGCCGAAGTGTATGAAGACTACAACCGATAATGCGGCCTGGCTATGGCACGCAAGATTCGGACATCTGAATTTCCAGAGTCTCAACACGATGGCGGGAAAAGAGATGGTGGTCGGATTACCGACAATCGACCACCCGGAGCAAGTCTGCGAAGGCTGTCTGGTGGCGAAACAAACTCGTAGCGGTTTTCCACAGCAGACGAGTTTTAGAGCTTCGAAACCACTCGAATTGGTTCACGTAGATCTGTGCGGACCAATCACACCTCGTACAGATGCCGGGAATCAATACTTCATGTTGATCGTGGATGACTATTCAAGAGCCATGTGGGTGTACATGCAGAAAAGCAAAGATGAGGCAAAGACGAACTTTCAGAAGTTCATAACTCTTGTCGAAAACGAAGTCGACAAAAAGGTGAAGTCGGTCAGGTCAGATCGAGGAGGAGAATTCCTCGCGAAAGAGTTCAACTCGATTTGTGAAGAGAAGGGTATTGCAAGACTCTTCACGGCTCCGTATTCACCTCAACAAAACGGAGTCGTAGAAAGAAGAAACCGGACCGTGGTCGAAACAGCACGAAGTCTGTTGAAGAGCCGATTCCTGCCCGGGAGATTTTGGGCAGAAGCAGTACGACATGCTGTCTATCTGCTAAATCGCGCGACCACGCGATCACTGGATGGAGTCACTCCATATGAACAGTGGTCGGGAAGAAAACCCAATGTCGAGCACCTAAGGGTCTTCGGATGCTTAGCCCATGTGAAGCCATCCACTTATCTCAAGAAGCTAGACGACCGGAGCAGACGGATGATTTATCTTGGCTCGGAACCAGGCACCAAGGCGTACAGGTGCTATGATCCGGTCGAAAAGAAGATTCATGTGAGCAGAGACGTGGTCTTCGAAGAGAACAAACATTGGGAGTGGGAAGAACACGAGGACATTGAGAAAGACATGTCGAAGTGGGTAACCTTCGAAGTCGAAGAAGTCGATGCTGACAATACGGAAGAAGCTATGACCACATCTCAAAGCCAAAATTCGACCGGTGCTGATGATCAGGAAGTCTCACCAAATGAAGAAGAGTCTGATGAAGAAGATTCGAGCGATAGAATACCGAAGATGAGAAGCATAAGTGAGATTTATGCACAAACTGAACCAGTGCAGTCTGAAGAGCTACTGCTTTACACGACTGCAGAAGAACCTGGAAGCTATGAAGAAGCAAAGGGAGATACATACTGGAGAGCAGCTATGCAGGAAGAGCTGAAGTCGATTGAAGAGAATGACACATGGGAACTCACCGATTTGCCAAAGGGTCATCGAGCAATCGGTTTAAAGTGGATCTTCAAGGTAAAGAAGGATTCAAAGGGAGAAGTCGTAAAACACAAAGCACGACTCGTGGCGAAAGGGTATGTTCAAAAACAAGGCATCGACTACGAAGAAGTCTTTGCCCCAGTAGCTCGTATGGAAACTATACGACTACTTCTTGCATTGGCAGCAAACGGTGGATGGGAGATTCACCACATGGATGTGAAAACGGCGTTCTTGAACGGAGACATTAAGGAGGAAGTTTATGTCTCTCAACCGCCGGGTTTTCAATCCAAGGAGCAAGCCGAAAAAGTCTTGAAGCTGAACAAAGCTCTCTACGGACTTAAGCAAGCACCACGAGCATGGAATTTGAAGCTTGACAAAAGTCTAACGGCACTCGGGTTCAGAAGAAGCAACTCTGAACATGCTGTGTACACGAGGGGAGATGCGAAGAACAGACTGATCGTGGGCGTTTACGTGGACGACTTGATCATTACTGGATCGAGTTCGAAGGAGATCAAGCGGTTTAAAGAAGAGATGAAGAGGCTGTTTAAAATGACCGATTTGGGACTTCTGTGCTACTACCTCGGCATTGAAGTAAATCAAACCGACAACGGCATAACACTTTGTCAGTCGGGATATGCTCGAAAGATTCTGGAGAAGTCGAGTATGGAAGAGTGCAATCCATGTCAAACCCCAATGGAGAATCATCTGAAGTTGAGCAAGACAGGCCCAGGATCACCAGTTGATGCCACGACTTATAGGAGCATTGTCGGAAGTCTACGGTATCTGGTGCACACCCGACCAGACATCTCGTTTGCGGTCGGATACGTAAGTCGTTTCATGGAGAAACCGACTCAGGAGCATATGAATGCCGTGAAGCACATCCTGAGATACATCAAAGGTACCTTGAATCTCGGGACTCAGTACAAGAGAGGAGGTGGAAAGTCGTTGCAGCTGACGGGCTACAGTGATAGCGACATGGCGGGAGATGTCGACGATCGAAAGAGCACGACAGGCATAATGTTTGTGCTTGGGGAGAGTCCGATCAGCTGGCAATCTCAGAAGCAAAAGGTGGTTGCATTATCTTCATGTGAAGCCGAGTACATCGCAGCGAGCGCAGCATCTTGTCAGGGGGTCTGGCTCGCTCGACTGTTGAGTGAATTGTCAGATGAAGAAATTCAGAAGGTAACGCTCAGGGTTGATAACAAATCGGCTATTTCACTGAGCAAGAATCCGGTTCTACATGATAGAAGCAAACACATAGACACAAGATATCATTATATCAGAGATTGTGTCGAAGAGGGGAAGATCGATATCAACTATATCAGAACCGAAGAACAGAAAGCAGACATATTGACAAAGTCGCTGGGGCGAATAAAGTTTTCAGAGATGAAGAAGAAGATTGGTATGATCGAAGTCGAAAAACAAGATTAGGGAGAGAATGTTGTAAATAATCTTGTTTTAGAGTCATGTGCAAAATTTAGGTGTAATCAAAGTCGAATTGCAACCGCAATTCAGAGTCGTAGGTGGAAACCTAGTCGAAGTCATATTAGAATCAGAGTCGGAGTAGGTGTTGAGAACCCGTGTTGAAGTAGGACAGCCGGGTATAAAAAGAGGCTTAGAGCCATGTATTCGATGAACCAAGAAATTTGAGAAAATACCAAAAAGAGGGAAACACACAAAGCATTGTTTTGTCGTGTGATTGTGCAAGGCGTGGTCGGAAGGACTCACGATCACCGCAAGCGTGATCGGGAGGAGTTACGACCACGGCAAAGTTCCAGCAGGGAAGGCTACGACCACGGTGAAGGTGGTCGTAAGGAGTCAAAGGTGGTCGTAACGAGCTACGACTACACCGGGAAGGCCAGAACGTGGTCGGAAGCGACTCCGACCACGTTGAAGGAAGTGAACGTGGTCGTACGGGTGTTCGACCACGGTGAACAGTGATCGCCAGCATCACTACGTGATCGTAGAAGGTTTCGATCACGGTATCTCGAGCGGCTGAAGGAAGGCAGCGGCAGCGATATCGCAGAGCGGTCGTAAATTGCTACAGTAAATTTACGACCACGTTGAAAAAGCGATTGGAGGAGATTGAGGCGTTCGGAATTGGTCGTAAGTACTCTGAACCAATCGTACTTGATTCTCACCGGTCGTAAACGACTCTAACCGGTCGTAAAAGGTCCTGGGAGGTCGTAAGACCTTACAACAACGAGGGCCCGGCAGATTAGGGTCGTTGGTGCAGCCAGAAGGCCCAGACGTTGCCTTGCTGACGGACACCGGCGACGGAGGTGACTCTGCCTGTGCCGCCGTCGGGTGCTGATTGTCGTCAGCTCCCAACAGGCGCCCTGCCGCGGCGACGTCGGATTGCAGCGACGCCGCGACGAGCAGCAGCGCCAGCAGCGCGGCCGCCGCTCCTCCGCTCGCACCTTTTCCTCCTCCCTTCATCGTCTTCCGTTGAGTATGCTGGTGCAGCTGGATCTCAAACCGATCGAGAAAGAGATCTCAGGTACTATATATGTACTATAGCTATCTTGTTCATCAGCTTGAGCTGAGGTTGTGTGGTGCATCGAAAGCTGAAGGTTTTGGGTGGCTACTTATAGTAGCAGCTCGATCGATCTGATCGTTCAGACGATGGAGACGATAAGCTGACGCTGAAGTTTCCACGACTATACAGAAAACGTTTTTGACGGATTAAACTGGCGCTACTAATAAACTGGATGCCATGAAAGTTAAGGTCCAGGTTTGAAGCGTGGACTAGTACAGAGAAGATTGTTATTCTTTAAACCTGTACGTGACTAAAAAATGCATGACCCGTTTCGCGGCCGAGTATTGTAACAACCCAATTTTTCTTCGAAAACAAACATGTATGATTTTCATAAATTTCTAAAAATTTTGGTGCATTTTCAAAAATATTTCCAAAAATTTGTTGGAGTTTAAGATTAAAATTCAAATTAAAAATAACTCTTGAAATTCAAACTCAAATTGAAAACTGGAATTAAAGTTTAAATTTAGTTGTTGTCGCTGAACGAAAGTGCTCAAAACATACGAATTTGATGGATTAAATCAACGAAAAACTACAATCTTAGCTAGGCCTAATCGATTAATTTATTGTGATACACTGAATAAAAGAAAACGTATCAAGAACCCAACTAATCGACGCCTCCAGCTTCATGCAGCTAGCTAGCTTGCTTGCCACTAGCTTTTCAGCCAGTCGGTTTATTCAAACATGAACAATATATAGCAACTCACACTGCAGAAACGTCTACACAAAACTCAAATGATGGACATCTCCCGTCAGCCCGTCACGGCCAGCTAGACGGAGGGCAATGGACATTGTTGGAGCGGAATTGTCATCAAACTGGTACGATGCACAGCCGTGCCTCGTCACCGGAGGTGCCGGAGCCCTACGGCCACCAGCCTGTTCCACCGCCCTGGCCGCCACGGCAGGCTCGTGGAGCGTCGCCGAGACGATCATCACTGTGAGAACGATCATGCAGATCGTGCTGCTAACCGCCGATTTTGCCGTCATGAACCGACTAGCTAGTAGATTAATTAATTTGATATGTAGTGAGGTGCTAGCTAGCTAGTGTTCTTCATAACTGTTCAAACGGTTGTACACGTTGCTGGGGAACGTACATTCATGAGGCCATCTATTTTAGCCTCATGCACGCGATACATGCATGGACACGAGAGCTAGCGGGCCACGCCGGAAAAATCAGCAGCTAAGAACCTTTCAAGGTTTCGCACGCATAACGTTCTTGACGGATCGACGGAAAAGGTTTGATTCGAAAGATTCGATTGGTCGGTCATGCTCAACAGGGTCAGGGTTTGAATCCAGAACCGGAAGGTAGGTAGCTAGGGAGATGGCATATATGAACAACAGCTTACCTCAGCCAACTTCTGTGCAATATTACTTCGGCGCGTAAGTAATCACGTCAGCTGACCCGGTCGGTCTCCGAGTACGTATGTTTTCCGCTACAGACAGGTCGGCAGTCAGCACCGGGCACGCGTGCTACATTTCGCCTGGACTCAGTGGAAAATTCGCGAGTAGGGCGGGACAAGCGCGTAAAAACGAGCAGCACGTACGCGAGTCGCCGAGGCTCGTGGGACACATCTCGGCCGCACCGCACGAGCGCCAGCAACTACAAGTTGGCCGGAGAGATCGCCCCTGCTCGCGGGCAATTTGATTTCAACATGAACTTAAAAAAACCTAAAAAACTAAATTTGGAATAATAACTAAAAGAAAATACAAATTGTTTTTTTATGAATTCCAACCTAAAACTAAAAAAATCCACATCAAGTATGATACAAAAATATACAAATTTGGAATAAAAATGAAGAAAATTAGCAATTTGATTCCCATACGACATCTAAACTAAACTTCAGAATAATAACTGAATGAAAATTAGCCAATTAAAAAAAGAGTTCATGTCAAGTATAATCCAAATTAACTAAAATTTGGGGGGAAATGGAAATTAGCAATTTGATTTCGTAGAATCCCAAAGTAAAATCCATGAAAAACAAAATATATCTATTATATATTAAAAGTTAATGGCATGTGTTTTATAATTGCGAAGAAAAAAGAGAAATAAGCTAGAAATTCTCAGAAAAAAGCTAAACATCTGTCTCTCATTATAGTACGTGGACCCTTATTATAGTCATTAAACAATTACTAGCAGATGTTTTAGATAAAATAAGTAATCTTGTACTAAGTGCCACATACTAGATTATCCATTATAGATTTTCGAGGAGCTCAACAAATAAGAAAATCCTAGATGTCCTGCACTAAGTGCCACGTACTAGAGTAAAAGAAGGATGTGGACATGAAAAATAAATGAGCAAAAGCAATGTATGAGAAAAGAGAAAAAGTGGCACTTGGAAAGGAAAAAAAGAAAAACAAAAAAACACAAGACTTATTCTACCTACGTGTTTTTCAACAATGTGTGTTTTACATCTTTTAATCTTCTCGCTAGAGACGCCATCGATATGGTGAATTCTAATTAAAGTTGAACTATATCAACCATTGGGTGTTATCTACCATAGAATAAAAGCTTTGGATAGTTGGTTACATTTGCTAAGAAAAGAGAGAAAAATAGTAGAAATTCTCCCAAAAATAAAAAACATATAACCCTTAATTTGGTAGGCACTAATTATGTTTAGCACTCCATAACTGATGTATATTACCTGATAAATGAGAATGATTGCTAGAAATTTTAGAAAAAAGGAAAAGCATCTAGCTCTTAATTAGGTGGACCCTTCTTATGATTAACAAATCATAACCAATAATTTTTCTTGATCTATGAAAGTACGCAAGAAGCTGATTTGCACCATGATAAGCATGCACGTGTAGTTGGAGATAGAATTGAACTCAATCGATCCATGCACAGATACGAACTTGCCTACAATATCTATTATAATTTGTATTCTTTTAATTGTATTAATATGGATACAAGTATTGTCTCTTTTATTCGAGATGCGGAGTAAAAATTATAAAGAACAAGTATTTTCTCCCAAAGATATAATATATATTCATTGTTTTAACATATACTACTGTACATTAATATGACAAATGAAACCAATTGCAAACATGGAAATTAAATTAAATTGATAATATTCTAAAAATTTTAATATTTAAAGTCTTTCATATGATATGCAACCCTTTATTCCCCGCATGTAATTTCCTTATTATGCTATTTATATACTACTAAACCAAGTAAATACGCTCTAAGAATGATGCCTACGGAAGTGCGTGGGCCATCATGCTAGGTTTCATAATTTTTTCCATTGTCTCGTGAATACGTCTCTCTGTTTAATAATTTTTGTCTATTGCCTTGTAAACTGCTCGTTTCACAATATTTGTCCATTATTGAGGAAACTAAAAATGTAGTTATGCCCGCGCATCACCATCCTAAACGACTTCAGTCGCGCGCGCACCTAGCTAGGCCAAGTTCATGTCCGCGCGCTGGGCCGCACACGCGCTTCCCGCACACGGCCGTAAGCGTAGTTCAGCTGGTCCGTTCGCCCGGCTGCGCACATTAGCTTAGTTTAGCTTTCTGGCACGAGAAATTAATCCGGCACTAAGTAGCATCGCCACTGCAGGTTCCATCGTTCTGGAGAGATCGCCGGATCGTGCTGCCGGCTGATCGGAGCATCACCGACGCCATCCTCGACTCTCGGGTTTGGGGCCTTGTTGGGGGCCAACGAAATTTGCGGCTGTATACAACAGACGAACAGGACACAGGACCGGATTGGCTAGGCATTGTTACTCAAGTAATATATTTGCTGGAAATAGTCGAACTTATGGCCGTTGAGTCTGCTCCCAGATTTCTGCGTTGGCGACGGCCGACGGATTCGACGACGGCATATCTAGCTCCGGCGAGATAAGTGAGTAGCTGATCTCTAGGAGCACGTCAATGGAATTTTGCATTTCTTTCTCTGCCCTTTTTTAGTTCAATGGCAGCAGAAATCATGTAATTTTTTGTTGTGGTGCGTAATAGCTAGCGAGTTTTCAATATGCAATTCACCCGGTCATCACATCCAAGAAAGTTTTGCTTCATCAAGAAAGAATGAAAGATCACTTATTCTTCGATGTATTTATATACATACATGCATGAATACAGATGCATACTAAATGACTACTAAGTACGTGCTACATATGTGGAGTAGTGCCTAGTTCGTATGTTGCATGAGCTCGAGCTAGCTAAATGGCTAGTTTATTCAAATTAAACATGAATGGGTAAGTGAATAACAGAGAGTCCTGCTGAAAATTCAGAAGGACACGTCTTCTTCCTGGTGAATCAAGTTAAATTTAGTACGTAGTAGCAGCTACGGGTTCTACGGGCAATGACAACCCATAGGGCAAGTGGCATAGTTGGAGCAGCAAGACGGGCATGGCTGGGCAAGCTGAACAGCTGCGAAGCCGTGCGGAGTCACCGGGGGAGTCCTGCGCCCACCGGCGCCCTCTTCCACCGGCCTGGCCGCCTCCGCCGCCGACAGTACAATTATCATGGCTAGCACGATCACTCCGATCGCGTGCCAGGTCCCCGCTCTCGCCATCGCCGGCGTACGCGTACGATCGATCTAGCTAAGATGATGCTAGCTATCTTGTGCTTGTGGAATCCCAACTAAGTGTACGCACACTGAGTTGTTGTGTTTGGTGGAGGGGCCATGCATGCATGGTCCTATTTATAGCCAGATCGATGCCTCGATCCAAGTATGCTCGCGGCGTGAGCCGTGAGCTAGGCCTATCTAGCAAGGAATTCAAGGTCATTGCACTTAACGTTCTTGACGGATGCAAACTTGAAATTGGTGCAAAGTAGAGATCGATTCCATCGTTTAACTGATCCTGTACGTTCAACAGAAGCAACACAGAGAGAAGCAGTGAGGAAGATGAAGCCCACATGCCCCATAAGCAATGCCAGCAAGCCAACATGCTCTCATTCTGTTTCTGCATTTTCCTCTCCTCTCACAGCCATGACAAAAGCCGAGCAAAGCACTATTTCATTTCCCCAGCTGAGAGCAGCCATAGTACAAGCCAATAAGAGGGCTCTGTCTCTCTATTGCTTGGCCAAACAAAGCCTCAGCCTGCTTCTCCCAGTTCAACATTTCCCACTGAAAGCCAATCCAACCGAAGCAACACAGAGAGAAGCAGTGAGGAAGATGAAGCCAGATAAGAGCTAGGGAAGGAGGAGAAGACGAAGGAGAGGAGCCAGGACTGCGACAGCAAGCTAACATCATCGACAATGACAAGGGGAGGCTGTTGCACTCACCATCCACACCCCCATGACCTTCGTCAATGACTGCCTTCACTTCTAGCCATCATCAAGTAGGCCTCAACTCTTACCCTCCCTACTCATGGCATGAGACAAGCGGCGAGCCCAAAGGGGGCGCTGTGCGCCCTTGGTCGGGGGTGCATGCTCCCCAGCGCATGTCCCCGCCAAGTCCCGTTGCGGCGACCACCCATAGGTTTCCCCAAACCGTGTGTCCTGGTAGAAAGGGGGAGGGAAGAGGACTGTCCTGGTAGTAGGGGTGGTCGGTCAGCTGCAAGCCATGGTTGGTGAGCTCAAACCCGTAGGGAGCGGCTGAAGCCTGGGGGCAACAGCTAACTGTGATGGGCGGTGGCGCAGGCGACCGATCCTTGAGGGTAGCGGCAGTGCCCAGCGTCCCACCACCGTGTGCGCACAGGGGAGGTGGCGGATCCGGTCCTAGTTGGTCGGATCCGAGGCGAAGAGCGAGGGGGAGGTGGAGTAACCAGAGGGGAGGTAGCCGACAGCAGGGCAATGGCCGGATTTGGCCTCGGCCGACCGGACTGGGAGGAGTCACCGGTGGTGCACTCTAGGATGTCGCACCGAGATCCCCTCTGCGCTGCAAAATGCCAGGAGAGAGAGAGGGAGTGAGAGAGAGCCGTGGAGGAGAAGGCAGGGGCAAAGGAGGAGCCATCGGCGGCGAGCTCCGAGCCGGCGACGACCGAGCCTGGTCGCGCGCCGCCACATCGCCTGGGATTAGCCCGGGCCGTTCGGCCGAGGAAAAATGAGGAGAATGAGGGCGCGGGTGAAAGAAAGAAAAAAACAAAAAAGGAAGGAAAAAAGAGAAGAAAAGGCAGGAAAAATGAAAAAAAGAGAAAGAAAACGAAAAATGGGAAAAGAAAAAAAATTAGAGGTTTGATATCTGCGCGTCGGGTCCTTAACCCCAGGCGTCGGGTTATGCGTGTAGAGTTGTTGTCACTCGTTTAAGCACTAGTTTCGTTTTGATGTATTAAGTCGGATTAATTGCTTGTTTAGGTGGAGGTCCTGAGATGACGCCGTCTGCACGTCACTTCGCTCCGCTTGGTTAACAGGCAAATGCATGGTAGAGCGGTAGACCGTAGAGTTTATGAAATATGCGATGTTTTACATGATATGATGATGCTTATATGGAATTACAATGTTTGCATGACATGATGATGTTTATTTAATGATGACAATGGTAATGGAACGAGGTGAGTAGTGATGCCACCCTACCAATGATAATACTGATGAGAATGACAATGACAATGATAATGGGTAGATGTATTCGTATCATGTGCACTCATTAAATGAGAACTGGGATCCGCCTGGGTGGATCCCGCAAGACCTATTTCGGTAGGCTTCCATAGGAATGGAGAGACCCCGTGCCGATATGGGCGGGCCCAAGATTTTGGGTGAACATCGACGGGTGTTCACTCAGCAATACCGGTATATGCAATGAGATGAGCAAATATGCATGTAGAGTAGTGTTGCATTGCACTAAGGGTAAAATAATGTTGGAACATGACAATGGAAGTATGAACATGATAATGCATACGGAATATGTTATGGCCGGTAAAATTGCTTACATGTTTGGGCAGTGTGTATCGTTCTATTATGTACTTGCTGAGTCTCCGGACTCACTCTTCTTGTTTTTTTAGGTGACCATTGAGGACATCATGCACGGGTGGGAGTAGCACATGAATAACAATGTACTTGCATCACTTCACATATCAGTTTCTGTTAGTATGTTTAACTCCACTAGTAAGCTAGAATAGTTGCTTAGAAAATGGTATAGTGTAAGTAGTCGCCGCTTTATGAATAAAGTAGAGTTTGCTTAAAACGATTAACAGTTGTTCAAAAATGATATTATTATGCAATGATGGTGTAATACCACTGATTTGCAAAAGAGAGAATTAGGGAAGGTAAGGGCGGTTTTTGCCGTCAGACCCATCGGCTTTTAGAACGCTGATTAAGTAACGCTCACCGAGGTTCCCATACCCCCAGGAACGATCGGCACTGTCTAGAAAGCGCATAAAAGTAGCGCTCTCAGATGTTCCCAGACCGTCCAGGGCCGGTCGGCACCGTCTCGCATTCTGGGTTTTTGTCATTCAGTAGGAAATCCTATTCTTACCTGTTACCGATTTACCTGCCGCAGTAGAAGAGTACCACATAGTTTAGAGGTGCCATTGGACCAAAAAGCCCTTAGCGCCATATCCAGCCAAGGCTAAAGGGGAGGGGCAGAAGCGGCATTTCACCATGAGAGTGATAGCCATGCCTCTTTATTAGACAAGCTACCTCACCTACTTTACTATTCCAGCCACCCCCACTTCATCACTTCTGCCTCAGCCATAAAATTCGTGCAACACCATTTCTCTTCCCCAGCCGAGAGGAAGGGAGGAGGCAGAGAGAGCAAGAAGGAGAAGGGTAGGAAGGAGAAGGGCTAGGAGGAGAAGAGATCCCAATGGAGCTCAGGCGACGCCATCGATAGCATCCAGAGGAGATCGTCCACCACCACTTCCGTTGCCAGTCCCGCAAAACAAGTAGGTTGCCCATCCCCCATGTTTTTCCAACACAGTCTCACAAGCACAACACATGTAGAAAGTAGGGAAGGGAGGTGCACTGCCCTAAGTAGAAGCAAGCCGCAGAGCACCGGCGCCGCACCGGTGACCGACGACACCTTTGGGGGCGACGGTTGGCGGTGACGGGTGGTGGCGTAGGCGTCCGAGGGCGGAGGCGCAAGGGGGCCAGGGCCGGAGCCGAGGGCGGTGGCCGCTGGCCATGCCGATCCGACGCGCAAAAGGGAGCGGCGGATCCAGGCTTGACCGGCCGGATCCGAGGAGAGTGAAGGAGGGGTCGAGCAGGGGGGAGGCCGGCGGCGGTGAGCCTGAGGCCGGCAAGTCGGGCCGCCCGCGCGCCGTCGCGTCGCCGTTGGAGCAGCCCCGGGGTGGGGTCACGCACACGAGGGGTGGTGAGAGTGAGAGAGAGGAGAGGAAGGTGGGAGGGGGGCGGCGTAGGAGTCGCCGGCGCCACCAAGCTCGGCCGTGCCGACGCCGCACCGCTTGGAGCCGCTCAGCCGAGGGGGAGACGAGGGGTTGAGGCTGTTTCGGCCAGATTGAGTACGGGGAGAGAGAGTTGGGTGATGGGGAAAAAGAAGAAGGGGCCGGCCGGGTAAGAGAAGAAATGAGGGAAGGAAAAAAAAGGAGAAAGAAAGGAAAGAAAAGGAAGAGAGAGAAAGGAGAGAAGAAAAAAAGAAGAGGAGAGAAAAGAAAAGAGGAGAAAAATAAAAGAAAAGAAAAGGGAAAAAATGGAAGAAAAAAAGAAAAGAAAAAATAGGGGGTTTGGGTGCCTGCGCGACAGGTCCCTGAAACCCGTGCGTTTTTACGCCAGGTTCGGGATATACGTGTAGGGTCGTTGTCGCCTATGTAATCTCTAATTTCGTTATGATACGTTAAGATGGATTTATTGCTTGTTCAGGTGGAGGTCTTGAGTCGACGTCGTCGCCACGTCGCTTCGCCCTGCTTGGTTAACATGCAAGTGCATGGTAGAGCGGTAGACCGAAAGGTTTAGGAAAATATGTTATGCTTACATGATATGATGATGTTTATGTGGAAATGTGATGTTACATGACATGATGTTGCATGGTAAATGATGGTAATGATGATGGAGTAAGGTAAGCAACGATGCTTATCTGCTAATGATGTTAATGATGAGCATGATTATGATAATGGACATATGCATCTGCATCATGTGCACTCAAGAGTTCGGGCGGTGAAAAAGTCTCTAGCTACGAGTAAAGCTAGTTGACTAATCCGGAGCGCTCTTGAGTAAGACCTACTTTGGTAGGCCTCCACGGGAGTGGAGAGACCCCCGTGCCGATATGGGCGGGCCCCAGATTTTGGGTGAACATCGACAGGTGTGTACTTGCTGAGTTATTGGACTCACCCTTGCTTTGTTGTTTTATTTCTAGGTGACCATTGAGGACGTCATGCACGGGCAGGTGTAGCACATGAATAACTTCACTTACTGGCAGCATTTCTCATATCCAGCTTTTATTAGTATGTTTAACTCCACTAGTAAGTTAGAATGGTTGCTTAAAAATAGTTTGGGGTAAGTGGTCGCTGCTTCATGAGTAAAGTAGAGTTTGCTTAAAATAATTAGCAGACGTTTAAAAGTGGTATTGTAATGCAATGATAGTAGCACTCTAGGCCCAGAGGATCGACGTGTTATTACAGATGGTAGCACTCTACGCTCAAAGGATGGGCGAAGTGTTACACATATTTATTTTTGGTACCGTAAAAGAGCCCTTTAAATAAACTTCAAAAGTTCTAGAAAAATAGAGTAGATACCAAATTAGCCACAGCAACGCTAAACAGAACCTTACAAGCCTGTACATATAATTGAATGGATTACGTGTTGTTTGTTTATCGTCAGGTCGGTTATTGTGTTAATTAGCGTTGATCCGTCGAATTTTCTCAAGAAGACTACAATTTTTGCAAGATACATGAAACAGCGAAATGATTTGAAGAAGTCCAACGGCGAACGCCACATTTATTTACGGTCAAATATTTAATTTACACAACTTTTTATGTATCTGATCTGTCCAAGTAGAGACTTGATCTTTTACGGTCAGGCCAGTTCAGATGTGACTCGCGACTGGACCGTTGATTTACATTCTTTCTTTAATCTCTTTGAAACTCAAAGCAGTTCAGATGTGATGCATACATGTACATATTCCTACCATTTCCTAGTCATAAGCAGTAGTCTTCCTGTACATTCCGTTGACTACCAAGCTAGCAAAGAGTAGTAAGTACGTACTCCCTGTACATGTGAGGTTGCAAACGCAGTAACTTATTCATGTGTTCCGCATTGATCGGGACTAGGAAGGTATACTTTCCAATCATATAACGTATCAATCTCCATACAAATGCAGTGATCACAAAAATTGACCTAAACCTATGAAAAAAATCAACAATCCACAAATAGCAAAACCGTTCTGTAAGCCATTTGTGAAGTCAAGGAGGAATATTCTGAAACGTACAGAATGATGGATCGATGTGAAGTCTGCAAACCGACAAGTTTGACTTCAACGCCCAGCTGATGCTACATGTAACAGAGGTCAACACAAGTCAAAGGCTTTTAATTTCCCTTTCATTTGAGTTGAGCCAGTCAATCTGTGCGCCGGCCAGGGCTAGGATGCTTCCGCAGGGCATGTCATTTGAGTTGAGCCAGTCAAATTTGAAAGTCAATGGAGCTTCTTTTATCTTTTAAGCTTTCCAATTAACGAAGCTGTCAATTCAACCAGACCGCTTTCTTGTGAACATTCTGTGACTAAGTTCGCGTCCGTGCTGCAAGTAAGTTCCAACAAATTTGGCCGTCAAGCGGGTTATGCATACCAGCTGTATGCATCTTTAGTCGTCGAATGCAGGTTGGAATCTCTACAGTCTGTTATGCTCCAGGTTTAAAGAATAATCTTCAGTCCACTCCTAAAACTTGGACGTTAACTTAGGTACGTTCTTCGGTACAGCACATCCGATTGATGTACATCATGCATGGATAAAACAAGTAAGTCGCGTCAGTTAAATCCGTCAAAAACGTTTTCTGCATCCGCGACGACGTCGTGGAAACATGGATCATATCGAGCGATCATACAGTCTCGTCTGAACGACGAGATCGACCAAATCCTTCAGCATTACATGCACCACTCACCAGCCTAACATATGCTCGATGCAAGTCTGTACATATATATTTAAATAATTGACCATTTCTGTTTATTTTCTGGGAGTTAACTTGTGTTAGGAAGGCCGAATGTATGCTGATATGCAGAACAGTTGTTAACACCAGTACTTGTCCGTTTAGACAGCCGCCCTTTCAGAATAGTAATAAAGATCACCAGCTATTGCTTGTTCGTTGTTTGGATTTTGCATTTGCCTGTGGATTATCGATGGTTTTGTGCACTACAACAGCATGAACGAAGGCGTATTAGTTCCAGGGGTTTAATGTCTTGGAAAACTAAATGACTGAAAGTAGTTAATGGACCAAGTTGCAGTGTACTTCTTCCGTGTTTTTTTTACGTGGTGTATATTGACTAAGCACACACCGATTAACCAGGTTAGAATTAAGACCAACAGAAATGCCGCGTTATCACGACAGTAGATACTATCTCAGGAACAAGAGATCGAGAGTACAGTTTAAATGTCTACTCATAAACATTGGAGACATATATATATAGCAAGGGGGAAAAAGTGAGAATACATCATTCGAGGAGCAGCTTAATTAGTTATGTCAGCATTAGCTCGTGGTGCCAATATCTACACCAACTGAGGTAGTTCTCTTGGCGCACGTACATATAGACGATGATCATTTCCATGTTAGCAGCTTCGTGATTTGAAACATTAAATATTGAAGGATGGGATAAATGACCTGGGTGGTGGGAGCGAGGATGTTTATTCCCACTCTAACTGGATTTAATCCTAGAATCGACACGGTGTTTCTTATTTTTAATATTTAACTAGAGTATACATGTATATACATCAAGTAGAAAAATCATGTGCCTATATCTGTGAGGCTCTAGATCCTCCATAAAATTTTTAAAGGGTGTAGTGGACACGTACATATATATATATAAGTGTGCACCCTCCTTAAAGAAAGAAGCATTAAATATTGTATTTTTTTCCATGAACTCTTGGTGTCTTGATTTCAGAACAAAGTTCTGCTGGCCCTCTGATTTTGTTTGTGGACTTCTATTTGTTCCACGGATCAAGGATACAATATATTTCAGTTACGGTTGTGCATGAAAAGCTCGTGATCATTCGCAAGCTAATTAAGCTCAATTATATGGCACCACCGGTTAAGTAGAATGGAAAGATAAATAACACTCAAGGAAAATGAAGAGATCAAAGTATTTCTTACACCAAATGCATGCCTCGATACTTGCCGGATATTTCCATGAAACTTCATGTAAAATTCGCAATTTAATCCACTTCAAAATTTGAACACGCTTTCACCATAAGTTCCACAAATTTCACTAGAAGCTCTATTGAAATTGCTAACAAGCCTTTTCTTGCTTGCGAAAAAGTCGTTCACTGGATAATTGAACTTCACCAAGATTCTGATGACATTGCTAACTACAACCCACGTCCTACCTTGGTAGTTTCTACAATTACGTGATATACTATCTTAATGGATCGCTCGTTGTTACATGAAAAATCATATAGAACTTCAGTCTCGTCATGGCTAGTCGATCTGTATATATCCCCTCAAAACAGGAATACCTAAATATTGATTTATTAAGTAGTGCTCAAAAGGGTTTATAAGCCCAAGCTTTTGGCATTTTTTGTACTGTAACATCTGAAAATGCATTGTATCTGTCGTTAGCTTTCTCTGCGTGATTAAATTTAAAAAAATTAAAAAAGTTATATTATCATGGACAATGCAAAGGAGTAAAGGGAAAAAAGAAAGCCAAAAAGCAAAACAAGATAAAATTAAGAAACTAGAAGTTCGAAGCAGAACCTCGTTGGAGTAGGGCCTGTTCATATTATTGACGTCACCATACATACGTACTTGTACACAGACAGTTGCATGTTCCACGCGATGGTGAGAAAACTGGGAACTTGCTAGTAATTCCCAGTTTCACTCGCACGCAGTCATATCATCACATTCTTGCATGCGATCATCGAGTGCAATTAGTGGATCTTGGAATCAAATCCAAGATGGACTGCTTAATCGAAACCTAATTCTGGTAAAGTGTGGAGCTAAGGTTAGACATGGCAAAGTTAAGCATGAACCAAACATGTTGTATTCGTCTCCTTTACCCTTGATTTCAGACTAAAGATCAGCTGGCTCTCTTTTGTCTATGAACTTTATAGACGTTTCTGAATGCTAGCTTTTATATTACATCCAAGGATGTAAAGTCTTAATTATGAATGGAAAATCTTAATCATAGATGGAAAGTCTTAATCATAGAGCCTGTACACCATGGTGCCCCTGTTATTTATACCATATATATATATATATGTATGTATGTATGTATATATATATATATGTATGTATATATGTATATATATATATGTATATATGTATATGTATGTATATATGTATATATGTATATATATGTATATGTATATATATGTATATATATATATATATATATATATATATATATATATATATATATATATATATATATATATATATATAGTATAAATAACAGGGGCACCTAGGTGTCTGGACACCTAGTCTCCTTACCTTTGGATTGCTTTTAGATGCGTGCTAGTGTGATTGAGACTTTCCATCCATGATTAAGACTTTCCTTCTATGATTGATTTAGCATGCCTAATATATTACATACCATACATACCATTGCTCTAGCACGTATCTAAAAGCAATCTAACGGCAGGGAGCCTAGGTATCTGGGCACCTAGGTGTCCCATTTCAGCGTCCTATATATATATATATATATATATATATATATATATATATATATATATATATATATAGGGAACGTATCTAGTGCTAATGGGCATTTGGGTACTAACATGCTAATGCTGCTCTGGATCATTAGATCTGCCCCCTACGGCCTGGATTCTTGAAGGTGGAAGCACCCAATCCACTTATGCAATTTTACGAAAACCCCCCAATCTGTTTTTTCTTCTCACCGCCTCAACCCCCATCTCCCCCACGCCGTTTGAGCTCCCCGCGACGTCTGAACTCCCCGGCGCTCCTCTCCGGCTTCTTGACGCCCTACATCGCGTCATCCCGCGCGCCGGCGGCCTCTGCAAGCAGCTTCTCCCCGCGCGTGCCAGGCCGACGTCGAGAAGCTCCACGTCGTTCCGCGCGCCGGCGGCCTCTGCGAGCAGCTTCTCCCTGCGCGTGCCAGGCAGCCAGGCTGACGTCGAGAAGCTTCGCGTCGTCCGGCGCGCCGGCGGCCTCTGCGAGCAGCTTCTCCCTGCGCGTGCCAGGCTGACGTCGAGAAGCTCCGTGTCATCCCGCGCGCCGGCGGCCTCTGCGAGCAGCTTCTCCCCGCGCGTGCCAGGCCGACGTCCCTTTGTCCTGGGTTTAGAGCATGCCCCTTGGAGCGGTAGATCAATTCCTCACCCTCGCCAGAGAAGTTCTCTTTGTGTTCCACAATGTACGCTTTAGGCTTCTGCTCCAACAGCTGTAACAGAAAGAGAACCGTATGACTATCGGCTAACCAGTTTCAACATTCAAATAGTAAGATTGCTGCCTTGAATCTCCTAAAACCAAAGAAACATCTATGGACACCTACAGCCTTGCCAACAAATATATGAGAAAACAATAGCTTAAAATGTGACAATGTCTCTCATCACCCTATTGCACAGAACAAATACTGAGCAACGAATGTTTCAAAACCAAAGTTTCATCATCCAAATTAATTCACAGCCTCATACAGCTGCTTAGTTGTTAGTTTATTTTACACAACTAAGGTAGTGAAAAAAAACAGAGAAAGCCTTGTTATTACTTGTAGGTTTGTTGGAAGATCGAAGCTTGAAAAATACGCAGGAAATAATATCCCCAGTGCTGTCTGTAATGTGGTGCAGCCATCCATGCCATTCAGGAGGCACTTGGGATGCATTTTAGCGGCCCTTCTCCGCATACTCTACCCACCTATGCCTTCCTGCAAATTTTCCAAGGCATGCAGATCAGTCAAGCATGTTAAGAGCAAGTTTAATAAGGCTGACTGTGCTAGCTATAAGGGAATCCATGTCAGCATAGTCCTATGTGGAGGGGAGAGAAAAGGAGAGAGAGAGTCAAGCCGGCTCCCATGCAAGAGTCAGGCTATAGCACAGGAAAAGAGGCGTTATCCATGCATGTACCAATAGAACTAACTGCTATACCCATGCATGTATTAAATGACCAATACCCATGTATGTATTAAATGATT